>VDFB02196440.1:0-27644 GCA_007258455.2 Sequoia sempervirens | reverse complement strand
CATAACTTAAGGCATCATAAACCAAGCAAACCAATCAACGAAGGAATAGACAAAAAGTGCAAGGCATAGCTAGGGTTTTTAGGTTTTTTTGACCTTAATGCATAGAACGAGCAACTTTTTGCATAACCCTAGCAAAAAGACAACAATTTGCAACTTTTGAGCAAAAATGGGAGCAAAGAGCCAAAAAATTTAACAATACACTACCAGTTAGTATTGTATATTATATTCTATAATAAAACTTGATATAGTTAATAATTAATGTATTTTGTATATCGTACAATTTAAATTAAGATATAAATATAATAAAATAAATAATATATATGTTATATCATACAAATTAAATCATATATAATATACTTATATTTAATATTGTATATAATATTCTATATTACCTTTCTATATATTATAATATTTATTTACATATTATTTGTTATCATTATATTTAATTTATATATTAAATTATACATTATGAAAATACTATAATGTATATTAATATATATATATATACTAATTATATGAGGGGTAAGGAGATATAGATAGAGAGGAAGATAGAAATAGAGATGGAGAGGGATATGGAGAGGAGAGGGAGATATAAAGAGCACTCAAAAATTATTCATCGATTTGTAAATGTTCATTGACAACTGTTAATCCATTTAACGTTGTGAGACAAGTTTGACAAGACTTTGTGAACTTGCAAGTCCATTTAATACACTTAAATAATTACTATGTTACCATGTTCGCCTCTTGCGGGGCCAGATTCGGGTTCGGTTCGCACCAGATCTAGGTTTTGTTTTAGTTCCTCTGTGGGTTCCGGCAGGGTTCCTATGTAGGGGGCCTAGTTTGCCTAAATTCGAACCTTAAGCACCGAGGCCGCTGTACATCGGAAAATATTATAGCTACTATTGTATAGGGAAATTGATTGTAATGTTTGAATCTTGATGATGAATAAAACATGGTTGATCTCGTTAATAAATGAATGAGTTATGTTTAAATGATGTTTTCATTTGATTGTTACTTCTAAAATGATTTAGTCTTGGTTAAATATTGCAAACAATTATGTAATAATGTTATTCTAACTTGTGAGATGTTTTGCCTTGTTATGAGCATATGACTGCCGATGTCATCATGATGTGCGATGCGAAGATTGATCCTCGGACGGAGGAGAGACATCATTAGGGGGAGGGCAGTGGGGTAATATGCGATTACAAATTGAGCATACACACACATACTATAGATTGAGTAAGCCAAGTCTGTTTGTCTAGATAACGGTAAGTCATCCGTAGGCTTGTTTATTGACCATAAGGATTCTGAATTCACTTCTTTATGCTTTAGGGAGGTGATTGTTTAAACGTTAGACTTGCTATACAATGACCCAAGTATGAATGATGTGAATGTTATGTATGGGAACGCACGTACATCTATACATTGTGAACACATATTTATATGTACAGACATATCAATACATGTGTACGTTAAGCAGACGGATATGCTCATACACGTGTGTCGACATGTATGTACACATACATACGTATAAACAGGTGTATATATGTACACATTCCGTTTGATATCTGTAGTGAAAATAATATTTTATAATATTGCCTAGCAAAATTACATAAATATTTATGTATTAATGTATATATTAACAATGTGATTATATGTATGGATATATATACATAAATACATAAATGTAAATGTATTATATGTTTTAATATTAAGGTAATATTTACTTATATATAAATATATCTATATATATTTCACAATATAATGTCGGAAAATATATATATTTATATATTTAGAAATATTACGCTTAATTAAAATACATATATGATTAAATATATAAATGATTAAGGTTAAAATGTGAAATGTATAAATTAAATTGACATAGAAGAATATTCAATAGAATAAAAATTGAACTCAAAGGATTTAAATCCTTTAGCCATAATGAAATATTTCGATTTTAATCTCATTATGGAAATCAGGTCTTTTGTTTGAATTAATCAAATCAAAGAGAAAGTTGAAATGTTTATAATGAACATCTGAAATATTTAAAAAGAGGAAAGATACGTTTTAAGCATGAAAATCGCGTGAAAAGCCACGCGCAGGAAAAAAAACGCGTTTGAAACGCACAGCCAGAGAATAGGTCAGTGAATAATGGCCGACACTATTCCTAGGGCATCAAAAATGGCGAACGTGGAAGCTTTTAAACCTTGATCTAACGTGTATAAGTCATTCATTTAAATACGACTGGCCAAAAGAAAACGTGTGACGTTTTTTTAAGATAAAAATTGAAAAATTCTTCTCTTGCTGACTCTAAGGAGGTCGAATCACCTTCAATTTGATGACTTAGGGTTTATGAATCCGCCAAATGTCTTTTTAACAAATTCTGGGCACTTGTTGTCAATCTGCATGCCTTCTAAAAGGGAAAACAGTTGCAATTCGGGCCCTATATAATGACGCCCTTCCATTCATTGTGAACACGCCTTTGAGAGCAATCTGAGTTTACTATTTTCATTCCATATCCATTTTATTATACTACCTGAGTTTTCCTGTATTGCTGAGTTTGATAAGCACAGTAAATTATTCCAGCATTTACCAGTCACAGTGAATTAAGTCATTTTGAGTTTAAAGTGAAGAATTTGTATAGCTGAGTAGGAATTGAGTGGTGGAAACACGTCTGAGAGAAGAGTTATAGGAGTTCACTATAGAGTGAAATACTATCATAAAAGAAGCCATATTTAGCTGAAACCCCGGAAGCTTATTTGAAGGAGAATTTCGAAGAGCAAATTTGGAAGGAGAAGCTTTAAAATCAGGCATGAATCCTCCTAAGTTTATAATTTTTATTGAAGTGTTGTTTCCGTTTTGATCTTGTGATTGCTGTTCTCAATTAGCTCTAATAGGATTGAACTGTTTTGATGAATAATTAAAGCAATTCATTTAAGAAGAAAATGTGAAAAGGATTCAATGAATAGGGGGAAATTGTGAAAAAGGGATTATTTGGGTTAAAAGTTTAAGGGATTAGATTATTTCTCTTGCAATTAAAACGAAATAATGGAAAAGATAAAAGGGAAGGATTTATTTGCATTTTGAATGGTTATTGCATGTTGTGTATGATCTCTATATATGGAGAATACGTAGACGTACTTATTATATCTACTAGGATCGAAATGATGGCAGAATCAAGTGAAGTCTTTTAGCTTAAGTTATTAGGATAACTGAGACAAGTTAAATACTCCTAGGATATAGAATTCCTAGTTAGGAGGATTGTTACAAGACACTTGAATACTGTTTTCATTTCTAGTAGGTTCGTATGATTGTAGGATGTCTGGGATGACGGATTCACCCATTGAAGGGAAAACCTATGCATAGAGTAAGGAAGCCTTAAGTCAAATCGGCCCTGAGTAGTGTTTATGATAGATGACCTTCATTCGAAGTACAGAATGAGAATACTTTGGCCAAAGTAGTGAAAGGTACAACATTCACCTAGATGCGAGATAGTTGAGACTACACTGTCAGTTCATTGTGATCCGAGTACTAGATTGAGATTGTGAAATAGCAAGGTTCTAGTTGTGTAGGACACAACACTATGCTCAGTTGGTAATCGTTAAAGGATACCCCACCAATCTCTTCTTCGAAGGGAGGGCCGTTCATTGCAAAATGATCGTGTGGGGGACCGCATTATAAGTCCGTGGTTGGCGGAAAAGCGCCCGAGTGATGTTTCTCCTCCACAGCAAGCGGCCGATGTACCAAGATTTGAAAGGACGGACTCCTGGACCTTCTTACTTCTATTTGTGCAAAAGCTTATGAGCTATGTATGTAACTGTCTTTTAACTCTGATTTATATTTGCAAAGAAACATATTGTAACTTGTATGTGTTTATCAATAAAGAAAGGAAGAAATTTTATTGAATTATCTTTGTTAGATGTTGCTTTTACATGTTTAAAGTGAGAATTGGAAAGTTTTTAATTTACGCAGAATTGGGTCTTAACACACTTGGACACACAGAAAAGGGTTTTTCACTATTTTCTACTTTCTTTTCACATGCTTATTCATTTGGTTTTCTGTCTCCACTGCCTTTTGGTTTTATGTAATGGATGCTAATGATCTATTCAATAACATATAGGTGCTCCTTAAACATGGGCAATTTTCTTATCAAAGCTTATGGGATTCGTTTTGTTTGTATATTTGTCTCTCTTTATGATTTGTCATGTAATTTTGGTGCATTTGTTCATGGCAGGCTTGGGATTAATTTTATGTCCCACTCATGAACACTCAGTGCACTATGTAGAGGATAAGCTTAGAGACATTGATATGGCTACTGTAATTCATAGCAGAGGCATCACAATTTGATACCTTGCTATAGCTTATTTCCTTCTCACACTTTTCTTCTTCTATTACCACATCTCCCATATTCCCTAAAGGGAAAAAGTTTTGAATGACACAATTCTGCTACAGAAAACAAGATCCATTTTGAACAAGATTATAGATCTCCTTTTGGATTACACATCTTCTAATAACTTACCAAACATTCCATTATCTCTATTGTCTTGTGGAAGCAAAATCCCAAGACGAACTAATTAGGCATTTTCAAAATGAAATTCTACTTAATCTATTCCATATTGTTAAAGTTGATTTTAATAAAAAGATCATTTTTATCAGATTTCCTTGCCCCTTACATGCCTTCTTATTTGTAAGGCTTTCCTAAATAAATCCGCCCTTTATAAAACCACTCTATGCTCAAGATTATTTATGTCATCAACAACTTGATAATTCTAGAAGAGGCTTTGGTTAGAATCTTATAAGAAAAATTTAAGAGGGTAGTTGTATTTCAACCACCTCCTCTCTCACTAATGGAGCCTTGTGAAATGATTTTATTTAGTCTTGCATTTGTTAGTTTTAGGATTAGAAATGCAAATAAGCAGAAAATACAACACAGAAAACAATGAACACCAAATTTACCTTGGGAAAACCCTCCTACTCAAGGGAGAAAATGCAAAGAACCAAACCAATTTTCTAGTTTTTTTTTATAGCAATTACAATGCAACATGCACCCGTTAAGGTTAGCTCTAAAACCAAAACGATGCAGAAAGTAACTCTAACCAAGGATGTGCACCAGGATCTCCAAAGTTGGGCAAGGTACTAGCATATGGTCAGAGGATCCTAAACTAGAAGTAACTCTAACCAAGAATGCACCCTAAGACCCGATGTGGGAGGAGGGGCGAGCATATGGTCAGAGGATCCCTATGAGCTAGCTGATCAGAAGTAACTCTAACCAAGAATGTACCCTAAGACCCGATGTGGGAGGAGGGGCAAGCATATGGTTAGATGATCCATGAATTTGGTGAGGGCTCATCCGATCAGCAATTTGATGTACAATGCAATTTCAGATAGTAAATAGGCAGCAAGCCAGCATCTTCCACTTATTCAGCGGGAAGTACAAGTAAGAAAAGAAGTGAGAATGCTAACAATACTACTGTTCAACTTACAATGAGATAGAAAGCCTACCAAGAACACAAGATTAGGAATTCTTCAATGCTGCAATAAAGCTTGACAACTTTCCAAAGCTCACAAGACCCTTAGACTCAATTTCTCACTCAACTAATGAATTCCCACAATCTGATATAACTGATTATTGACTGAAAATGCAGAGACCAGCAACTTAACAACTCACTAATATGCTCACAACTCACTCAAGACTCATCCAAAATGCATAAGACTCCTAGGATTATGGCACCCCTATTCCAATGATAAAAACCCAAGAAACAGCCTTTAAATTTAAGTTGCACAAATCCCAATGCTGCCTTTGATGGTACAGCCCTAGGAAGGGCAATCTGCCTTGGATAAAATTCAGCTCTTCATCAAAAAATCTGCAAATAATCACAAAGGGTTTCCCCTGTCCAAGAAACACAAATGTGCAGTACCCAAAATGATATGATTTTTATTTTTGAATCTATGAATGAAACTTACAATCAGCTATGATAATCAACAACTCCAAAACTTGACTAGAATGCAAGAAAACTGAACTACATGATGCTAGAAAACTCAACTACAATGCTAAACAACCCAACTACAATCTATCTCCCAACTAGTTGCTATCTTTCAAGCAAGAAGCTAAGCCAAGTGCTAGGAGGTATGCTTTCCTCAAAGCTTTGCCTGAAAACAATCCAACAACTTAACGGTATATTAGACAAGAGATGGAGAAATGAAGAGCTGAGGCCTTCTTTTATAGACTTGAGAGGAACCTTCTAGAAGCTTCAAGAAGGGCGCCCAATTTCAAATTTGACTTTACCTCTTTTCCGTCCAAAAGTGGTGTCCTTTTTCATAAGGCAAGCTTTTTAACTTTTATTAAAAATAATCTTCTCTCTCCAAGTTGGCGTCCCACTTCACAAGCATGATTTTTGACCTTAGGAAATATTAAATTACCTCCAAATGAGGCATCCACCCTTTAAGTCCCCCTTTTAGAACAACTTTAAGTCATTAGGCCAAGGGGATATAACATTAAAATATAAAATTATTTTAATTAAATTAACTTCTCTCCAGAAAATGTATCAAAAGGCCAAAAATCACAATACCAACTGAACTGGCTGAAGAAGAGAGCCAACTGCACTGAAGTCAACAGGACCACTGCCAGAAATGGAATTTACTAAAAATAGCAAATTCTTGAAGTTGCTCAAATCACCATGCATGTCATACCACTACGAAGCTCTCTGAAAACCCAGAAAGAATCCACAATCCAATCTCCAAACTTCAAGCAACAACCCCCTCAAAAATAGGAAACCGTAATTTTCTCCTTCCAAGTAGCCTATGGGTCTTTGGGATTTTATTTAGTCTTGCATTTGTTAGTTTTAGGATTAGAAATGCAAATAAGCAGAAAATACAACACAGAAAACAATGAACACCAAATTTACCTTGGGAAAACCCTCCTAATCGAGGGAGAAAAACCCAACAAGATATTCTCTTATAAATCAGAAAAAATAAGTGCAAAAATAGCACTCAAAATCAGGCCCTAAAAAGGCCGAATCTCATACAATGGATCTGCACTTGAAGATAGTGCGATTTTCTTGAATACACAAAATATTAATCATTTCTCCTTGAAGCGAATCTGCTGCTCTTGAAAGTAGACCTACTGTTGAAGGAATTCGAACTTGAAAAGGATTGAATTGATGCTAAAATGTGGAGACTCTATCTCCCTTATATAGCAAGCTAGGCGACCTCCCTTCTAGGGCCCACCTAGAGAAATACAAGATTGTTTATAATGCAAAGGCCAACCTGCCTTGAATTAATTATCTTTAAGAGAAAATATCTCCTGCCGCTACAAAGCACTAACATTCCCTCTTAACTAGGGAGGTATTTTCAAATATCCTCATCATGGAGTCTCTCAACATGACATCCACAATGGCTACACCCAATTGTGGAAAGCACAACTCAGTCTCAGAGATGTGATCTTGTACAAGGGATTTCACCTCATATTTCTCAATCTCAGAGAAATATACACTACAAGGGCTTTCACCTCATATTTCTCCGTCTCAAAGAAATATACACTACAAGGTCTTTCACCTCATATTTCTCCATCTCAGAGAAATATACACTACAAGGGCTTTCACTTCATATTTCTTCGTCTCAAGGAAATATACACTACACCAATCCTAAAGATGTTGTGACTCCCTTTGGAGCTCCAAGTACTCGCATCAACCTCTTGACCTCCTCATCCAAGATTGCCTCCAATGTTTTCCTGAGAGGAACGATTTCCAACACACACTTCCGGCACTACTCCCAGCACTACTCCCAGCAACACCTTTAACTGACTTGCAAGAGTCCAGGACTTAGTCCTCCTCGACCTCATCCAAGATCACCCTATTCTAAATAGGTTTGCGGGGCTACCAATGTCAAAATAAGGTTGACTACCTAGAGCAATTCCGTTCTCTGCAGCTAAAGAGGCTTTCCAAAGACTTAGCACCTAGCCTTGCAATACTAAAACCCACTTAGCTAACACATTCACTTCTTCTCAATGAGTCACTCTAGTTCCTCGTGTCATAGGACTCCATTTTGTTGAACACGGAACTCCCTCTTGATCCCTGCCTCAATACAAAGATTACAAAAATCCTCTGGAAGTGAACTCCCCTCCATTGACGGATCTCAGAACCTTAGTCCTCTTCCCGGACATGTCATTGTTTTACAAAACTCGCAAAGAACCAAAAACTATTTTTCTTTCACAACTCTCGATCCAATAGCCATTAGCATGTCTTCTCCTATGATATTTGATAGGAACCTCACTAATTTCCACAATTCTTTCTAGGGCTGCCAATAGTTGTGCAAGAACAAAAGACTGCTGTTCCAAATTAGGAGAACAAGATTTATGTCGTACCGTTGTTTAGTGTCTTCATCCTTCTCAATCTTCTTTGCTGATGCAAACTCTCCATCCAAGGCTGAACCAACCTCATGCCTTGAAGAGATGTCTCCAGTGAAGAATCATGAGAGTTATGTCTCCATGTTTGTTCATTTCTCCAGTCGGCATGACTTCCTCACAGGATGCCTCAAGTTCTTCCTCCCTTTGAATTCCCTATGCAATCTCTAATAATTAATCCATCATCCTTTTGCTCCTTGATCCATCCTGCATTTTAAAGAGATTAGCAATAGTTCATAAAATCAAACTGCCCTGATACAAACGAAGCATGTAGTCATATAACAAATATCATTAGATAGAACAATTAAAGGAATAATAGAACTTATCTTTGTTGATTCTGATGTATCTTTCTTTCGTCTTCACTCAATTTATGCTCTTGGAAATGCTAGTCACTGCACTCAATATATAATTCGCTGCTCTTTATAATATCCATCGTTGTTGTTTATATCTTGTTTATCTCTTTTGACTTCTGCCTTAAAGGGATGAATTTACTCCAGACATAGATGCATCTGGTAGACCATCAGGTTCTGTAGAACTGTTGCATTCAGATCCAAAAACATTTAACTGAATAAAACACCGTGGTTCAAGATCCTCAATTTTATCATAATCATCATTACAACCAACTGGCAGCTCTATCTGATCATTCGCACAAATGCCAGAAACAAATACACCCTCCAAGCTTCTTGATTTGCAGTCATATTCTTCTTCCACAACATCTTCAAGATTTTTATTTTCCAGAGATAATGATACACCACATGTGCAATCAGGTTCCGTAGGACTGCTGCATTCAATTCCATGACTTAGTGGAATATAACACTGCAGTTCAGTTTCTTCAGATTAATTAGAATCATCCTCATAGACAACAAACTGCTCTATGGGATCATTAGTACATACTTCAGAAACGGGTTCAGCCTCAATGCTTAGCAAATTACAGTTATCTTCTTCTTTCACTTTGTCTTGAAGACAAGAATTGACTTCAGATAACGGTACTTCCAAAAGGCCATCAGGTTCTATCTGACTGCAAAATTCAGATTCAAGTTCATTTACCTGAATAAAATGCAGTCTTTCTTCAGTTTGACCACAATCATGACAATTGGTTGCCATATCATTGATAGATGCCACAACATCAACACCATGATTAACATCTTTTACATTTGTATCCTCTTCAAATAGTTCCAGAGATTAACATCATTGCTATCTATTAAGCTTTCTGTAATTTGAACATAAACAAATGCATCAACATCAAGATACTAATCATCATCTTTACCATCATTGTTCTCCGCAGATACTTCCATGGATTCATCAGCCCTCACCTTAACATCAGAAGCATCCACCAAGCTTTCTGCAAGCTGATCATAATCATAGTTGTTGCCTGCCATGTTATGGTCAATTGCCTCAATATCAATCTCCTGTTTATCAATCTCAACATCCTCATACCCTGCAAACAATTTCGTAGATTCCTCAACCTCCATATTATCTTCTGATTCATCCATTGAGATTTCATAAATCGGTATCCCAACATTTCCATGGCTATCACCAGATTCAAACAACAATCCATGATCATCATAATCATCATAGTCCACAATTTGACAATCTTCTGGCCTAGGATCATCATCTGATTTGTTCCCAACCTCTACAGCACCTTCTTCACTTCTATTATCTCCAACACCAACCACACAAAATCCCTACCCTGTGACAACCACACTATCTGTGTCCACATCATGCCCTATGTCAATCGCAATATTTGTCTCCCACAAAAAACATCAACTTCTATATGCTCAACCTCAAAAACGATAGATGTATAAATATCATCTTTGTGGCCCAAAAGAACACACAAGCTCATTATTCAACCCGCATGCATATACAAGTTATGTCACATGGCATTTTCACCATACAGCTCGTGTAATAAAGAATGGAAGGGATGGTGTTAATAACATTTGCGTCCCACATGATGATTCGCGCCAGTAAAAGCGAAGAATATTTGAATGACCACGATAGTGATAGGCAGCACAATTGCATGAAATATACGATCTGAGCGTTATCTCCAGCATCCATACATAGCACGATTTTGATGCAGCTGTTACATTGACAACATAGCAGAAGACAAATAAGGCGGATTTATGAAGACTAAAATAAATCTTCACAACTTGAAAGCTTCCACTATATATTCAGTTGATTCAATATAAATTTATCTCCACCATATAATTTGTCTTATACTGCTTAGCCAAATCTGATCAGATCTTTTCTAAACCCACTCTGATACCATGTTAGTTTTAGGATCAGAAATGCAAATAAGCAGAAAATACAACACAAAGAACAATGAACACCGAATTTACCCTGGGAAAACCCTCCTACTTGAGGGAGAAAAACCTAGCAAGATATTCTCTTATAAATCAGAATAAATAAGTGCAGAAATAGCACTCAAAATCAGGCCCTAGAAAGGCCGAATCTCATACAATGGATCTGCACTTGAAGATAGTGCAATTTTCTTGACTACACAAAATATTAATCACTTCTCCTTGAAGCAAATCTCCTGCTCTTGAAAGTAGACCTGCTGCTGAAGGAATTCGAACTTGGAATGGATTGAATTGATGCTAAAATGTGGAGACTCTATCACCCTTATATAGCAAGATAGGCGACCTCCCTTCTAGGGTCGACCTAGAGAAATACAATAATTGTTTATAATGCAAAGGCCGACCTGCCTTGAATTAATTATCTTTAAGAGAAAATATCTCCCGCCACTACAAAACACTAACAACATTGACTAATGTCATTTAGGACAAGGTTTGAGAATCCAATTAAGGTCCATCAAACCAAGTAGCTTGGCAAAATCACACAACCAAGTAGTGTTGAACTTGATATTATTATTTTAATATTGAAATTGAAGTTTGAATGATGAGTATTTATCATGCATGTTTTAAATGACATTCAAGTTTATAGCGGTTTTGTTGTTTATATGATGTTGTATGATATTCTAATCCTAATTCATGCTTCTAGGATGCATAGTATATATATATGACTTTTACATGTTTTTTGTACAAACGAACCCAAAATGAACCCAAACCCCCAAAAAAACTTAGCCAAACCCATGAACCGAACCCTCAAACCTGAACCGGAACCAGTACCAATACCAAAACTGGCAACTTAGACTAATTATATTAAAAATACATTTATTATTTACATTATATTAAATAATAAAATAAATTAAAATATATATTCATTAATATAATAATTATAATATAAATTTTATACAAACTAAATATATAATAAAATAATTTATAAAGTTAAATGGTTTATTAAAAATCTATCAAAAATTAAATCTTATATCTCAAACAAATTTATTGACCAAAAGAGTTTATTAGATCTTAAAAACTTCCCAAAAAAGTGAGACACCATAAAAACTTTTTAAAAGAAAGAATGTCCACAAAATTTTGGAAAATCTTCACTTAGTATAAATAATCCATCAATGAAACACAATGAGGAGGTGACCTAACCTAACTTAATGAGTACCACAAAATTTTGCAACAAGATCTCAAACAAAAATGAGGGGACATTTTACCGTCAAGGTGGGCCAATCGCATACAACTACAAGCTCAAGCAAAATCCTTGGTGAATAGAAAAATAAAATGGCAAAATTACGGCTAGCAAGAAGGAGAAAGCAGTGAAATCTAACAAAAAGCAAAATGAATAGTCAAAATTATTTCCATCGACTTGCATCCCTTCTAAGATAATTTGAACCGTTGATAGACGAAGTTAACCTGCTCACTTCAAATAGGGAATGCCTTCGACGTAAATATTAACTTTGTTGATACCCCTTAAGTTTGAATTGAACTACCTCAAGGAAGCTTCTTTCCTTAGTCATCATGACATTTCCAAACACTAGATATGGACTATGCATTCACCCAAGTCTGAAATGAACTTATATCAAATCTAGAGGGCTTGGTAAACAAAAGATATAGAGGATTCTACAACTACATAGCTACACAAACTCCAACTTTCAATCAAATCTCACCTTTCTTAGTCATACTCAAACATAGAAAATGGTGCAAACACATGAAACAAGGAGAATATTGAGAGAAAAAGGCAGCAGTTTGCCTAGCAACCACACGCCTACCTCCAATCAGCAATACAGCCCAAAAACACCACTCCAATATGCATTTAAGAATGGTGAGACGAACTCTATAAACTTATATGGCCTCGATACCAAAACCAAAATCATCAAAAGGTGTTCAAATCACATTAAATTGAAACTCAAGCAGTGGAAAGAATTAAGCATTATATTGGGAAACCAAAACACATCAAAAATCTCCATTCTCAATAGAAAATTAGAAAAAATAAACTTAATATTGAGCACAATGGTGATTCCAAATTGAAACCACACAGTCAGCTAGGAGGGATTTTGTCCCCAAAACTAGATTTACCAAAGGGTTTTCATCCTTAGGTGAATAGAAGAACAAAGTTCATTCCCAAAGCAAACAACGAAAATTAAACAATAACCCTTATCCTTTTATAACCTTTTTAGAGCTATTTTTGGAAAAAAACACTTTTTGCCTTATCATTGTGTTGGCGTTTAAATTAGCACCTCTGGAGTGTTGATTGTAAACGTTCAGCTATTACAAATGTTTTGCAACACTTCTTCATTATTTAAAGAGAAGTCCCTCTCTGGTGATGTAATGCGTAAGGAAGGGTGAGTAAACTAAGGTTCCTATCTTTTTGTACTTAGCAGTAGGACACAAGGGTGCACAAACACAAAGCGCCGTAGCTAAGCTTTTCTCTGGTTTCTATAGATCTTAACTACAACTAATCTATCTTTTAATCTATCCTATCTCCTCAAGGTAAACAGAGCATGAGGGCATAGGAGCAGGAATGAATGGGTTGGATCATTTGAATCCGCCATCTCCTTAGAATATGGTCGAGGCCCTAAACTCTTAGATATACGTTGGGATAAGGTTTTATACAAGCAAACTCTCTTTACAGTAAGTTGGATCTTTGTCTTGCCAAGGAGGAGGAACGCCTGTCTAAGGTATAGGCTAGGATTCAACTTACTAAGGAGGAGGAACCCCTGTTTGAGGTATAGGCTAGAAACAACAAATTACGATGGCTTGGCCGAAAAACTTGCTAAGGAGGAGGAACCCCTATCCGAAGTATAGGTTGAAAGTCAATCCATTAAACGACATCACACGATAACCACCAATAACAAATATCCAAGGAGGAGGAACCCTTGTCCAAGGAGGGAAATGAAACAACAAGACATTAGATACAAAACGTAGAAAGAACTCAAATAGGTAGATCAAAATGCAAGCGCCTTCTTATTTTCTTCTTGAAGCTTCATCAACAAGTTACAAAAGAATTGGGATAGCAAAGGCACGAAATCATGCACAATTACGATCAACCAATCAACTCTCATCCAAGAGTAAACAAATAATCACTTTCAAACTTGTTGGCACAATGGCGCAGCCATCTTGCGTAGTAAGTAAAGGTTAAACAAATAATGAGCCCAAGGCTCTTACTTATAGAATTCAAAAGAGTGGGCAACCCCAAAATCTCCTTGAGTTAACAATGAGTTATTGCCAATCAATTAGCAAGATTTATTCCTAAAAAGGGGGAACAAATAGTTAATTGGAAATCTACTCCAGTTAACTGAAACTAAACAAAGAGTCAACTGGAAACTACTTCAGTTGATTGAAACAAGACTAAAAGTGAACTTTAATACAAAGTATCCCTCCAAAATAGACATCCACATTTAATGGAGATCTAAGATCCACAAATTATGGAAGCCAATAAGACATCCTTAATCAGTGGGATCGAACAATGCATGATTTATGGGATATGGAGTTAACTTGGAAAGGGGCATCAAGTCAAACTCAAGTATCATAAATGTCACTTGGAGGGTGTAGGACGTCCTTCTTTGGTGCCTTTACAACTCACCATTAATCAACAGTGTTTCTATCCATTCGTTGACTTCTTCAGCCTCGGGGGAGTTAATGCTCTGCAAAATGATGACATAGCGCCTGAGCATTACTTCACCTATCGTGAGCTAATGCTCGAAGTCTATACACTGAGTAGCTGCCTCTTCGGACTTGGTTGACAAAGCTGCCACCTTGGCTAACTTGCAACCGTCTAGATTATCAAGAAAGGTATTGTGGATGACATCTCTGAACTGATTTTGTACAGTGACCATCTCGATGTATTCTCCTCCCTCACGCTAGTATTCTATGCGAGGGAAGGATACTACCAACACTCTTGCGAAGTTGATAATATTGGCGACCACCTATCGGTAATCAATCAATTCTACTAAATGGGCGTCGTAGGCTTTCACCTTGTATGCTCGTTGTTCTTTCCAAGCAAAGAGATGTTGCTTTTTTTCCTCAGAGTAAACTGATTGATATGCCAATTGCAAGTCTGCAATTGTGGTCTTGTCTTCTAGCCTTTTTTCTGCAATTCTTTGTTCTGATTGCTGGATCTCTGCACGAAGTCCATGTGCTTTATCTCGTAACTGGTATAGATTTTCCAGTATACATCTACCTTTGAGAACAAACTCCTCCACTTGATCTCTCAAGTGTTTTCCGTATGTTATTAGCTGTTGATGATTTTGTTCTACGGGGAGATCTAGCAATTCTGCTGGTAAGGCTGAGACGTTCAGGGTGCCATGCATTAAGCTGGAAATGTGTGACCTCAATTGCTGGTTTTCAGCCTTTAAGGATGCTTAGTCTTTTCCATCCTTGGTCATCTTTTCTTATGCGCTTACTGAGGCGATTCTGAGAAGGTTTGCCTCCACCTGTCGTGCGGTCTTTCTGAGGTTAAGTTTAGACAATGTGTAGTCTTCCACTTGTACCTCATGTATACTTTTCTCTACTGGTGGGGCAGCAGTCTCAATGATGAGTTCACAATCTGGATTCCTTTCCACGTGAACTTGCTTCTTCAACTTCTTCGCCGGCATGTCTTGTGGGACATGGTCGAATTCAGTGAAGTCAAGTTCATAGGAGGGTCTTTCTCTCTTCTTGCCTAGGAAGCCCTCAAGCCAAATAGAATCTTGGCTAGCTTTGCTAGGAGGAATGTGGGGCCCTTGAATGCCCGAAGTGTGAGACTGTGTTGGGGCCGTCTCTCGGTGGTGAGTCGAAGTCAATGAGGACTTGCGACCGCTGTGATGGTGGTGATGTAGGTGGCTTTGTTTCCATAACAGGGACCATTTCTACTGCTGCTTCTTTTGCTGCTAGCTTTGCCACTTCCGTTGCTTCTGTTGTTGGTTCTTCAACAACTACTTCTACTGGCTCTGGGGCAGCAGTCTCTATTACTGGCTCTGGGGTAGCAATACCCATGACTACTTTAGGACTGTGTGTGGCTTTCCCCACATGTGTCCCCTATGTTCTTGGCCTTGTATGCTTCAAAATCCTCATCCCTTGGGGAGGATTGCACCACTACTTCTTCCTAGGCTTCTTTCTTGAAGTGGAAGGTAGTGTAGATTGAAGCTGTGGCGGCTCTATTCTATGAGGTACCACCTTCCTTGATTTCTTGCTGTCGAGGTAGAGTTGGCTTTTTCTAACAACTCTACTCATCCTCTCCTCTATAGACATGTTGTCCTTTGCATACCAAGCCACTCTTGGAAGTGGTTGGGAATCAACTGAATCTACAAAGAATGAGGGGAGAATGACTTCCCCTTCATCATCAGATAAGCCCTCGATGTCTTCTAACATAAAGTCAGCACTTTGCGAGAGCCTGGACCTGCTATAGTTCCTTCTTTGCACTTCATACTCATCTTGACAATTAACCCAATAATCTTCCATAGAAGATTTATGTGATGAGCGTTGCTCAAGATGCACCGCATAGAGCCCTCTGGGATCATAGGACCTCCTCTCAATGAGGTACTTGAGATTAAGCCTCACCGTTTCCTGGCTCATCATCTTACCATCTGCCGCGAACCTGCATCTATACAGTCCCATCTCAACGGGAAACTTTACAGCTGTCTTCTTCTTCAAGCGCAAGTAAATGTGAACCTCAAACAATTGCCTTAGGAATTCCATGAAGACTACCCTATCTGAAGGGTACCGTGGCATCATAGTGGGGCAACCAATGTAGCCATACACGCGTATGTAGGAGAACGTAGGGAATTGGATGAACCAATCTGCCCAATCCGCCATTGCCTCTTTGGCTGTTTGTGAAATATATACGTGCATCTCATGGTCTAGATCTCGTACGGTGTGCATGATGAAGTGATCAGTTGTTCTTTTGAAGTGTCACTCCGCTTGAGTAAACTCAAGACATGTAAAGTGCTCATGAACCTTTTGCACACCTAAGGTTCCCACATTGTTTAATATCCTGAACTCGCCTTGGAAGGCGATTAGGTATACCAAGTAAGAACACATGTGAAACCTATGAGCTTCCAGAAACCCAGTAATCTGTTGGTGGAGCGTATCACTGATCAGAGTGGCCCAATCGTAATGTTCCCTCTGGCCGATGAGTTTTGCAATGACATAATACATCCATGTAATGTCCCCGCTTGGGAACGCCCTAAATTTCCTTGAAATCTTTAAGTTCCAATTGATAAATGAGTTAGTGAGTACTTTTCAACTAATTGAAATCTTGATTGGAGTCCTTCATTCCCAATCAATCTGTTCTTCACACTTAGAAGATACTGTTAGTGTAAATCAATCATTTAAGAAATCTATCATCTGTACCAATTTTAAATTATCACAGTTTCTCATAATGCTTAATAATTGCTGCAAACATCATTATTGTATATATCTAATTCACACATATACATATACATATACATATACATATACATATACATATACATATACATATATATATATATATATATATATATATATATACAATTAAATATCCATGAATGGTAACACTAAAATGTTACCTATATAAACCCTGTTAATAAGAAACTTACTATCAACAACTATACCTCATAAATAACATTAAAGATATTGTAATAGCATTTTATATAACCCATTATTTAATTGTCCATGGATCCTATTATTACTTTATCCATAACAATAAAAGATATTATAATCATACTATCTATGGCCTCGCCTTACATTTACTCACCATAAATAATAACATACTATCTATATTTACATATTCGTTACTTATTGTGTTTCTATTTTAATATCATCTGTAACTATATACTTATTGCTTTTATATTTACTTATTGCATGTTATCTTCATAAAAATGGGATTATATACTATCTATATTTATATACTCATCTACACATTATTTATACTTATTACTTATTTACTATTGGAGGCAAGAATGACAAATATGCCAACCATGATAGATACTTCCCATTTATTTTATTTATCTTCATTTTCAGATTTATATCTGCAATGTAAATACTCTGCTGGTGAATTCTTTTCCTAAAATTCTTCCCCTTGTAATTCCAATGCTTCTTCCTTGATGCCCTCCTTCTTTCCATAGAATCTGATTTTATATCCCCCACTTGGAGAGGGTTGCGATTTCTTAGGAAAGGTCATATTCTTTAACTAGCATCCATACCTTTTCATAGGCATTGCTTCACTTTGGATTAGTTATGTTTATTTCCTAATGAATGGCTGCTTTTGTTATTTACCCATTATATTTTTAATTTGTGAGGATATTTATTTTTATATTATTTATTTCTATTTTGAAAATGATACTTAACAATTGTAATTAGAGTAATAATATTTCAGTTTGTCCTTTAATTGTAATTATTTTATTTATTATTATTTTTAAGTTATTTGTATTCTAATATTTAGAATATAATAACAATAATTTACCAATATATTATTATTTGATTAATTGACTTATATTTATTATTATAATAATAATAATATTATATTCATCTCTGACTATTATAATTGTAATGTTATCAATGATAATTATAATTATAATGATATTTTAAATTGGCTTCTTCTAAATGAGTATTCTATCTATTGTGCATATTACTAACAAGTTATTGTATATGTAAAAATATAAATATATTAAGCGTATACTTAACTCATATGCCCCTTTGTGATGGGGACATCACAATCCATGACTGGAATTGATTGCCATCCTCCTGTCCAGTGGTTCTATTGAGCAAAGTGATTAACACTGCATACTCATCTTTGCATTCTCCTCGTTCGACCAACTTAGGCAAGTTACCCTTTGTCACTTTCAGCCATTTTTCTGCCATTATCCCTTGGCTGCCTCGAATGCCTTTTCGCATTTTGTCACTGATATGACCTTGCTGTTAGGACATGGTGGAATATCAAAACACTTTTCTATATCCTTGGGCTTTAGACTGCAAATAACCCTCCCATCCATTGATTTAATTTCTCTCGTGGTAGGATTGTAATGCTTAATACAAGCGATTACAAGCTCCACACTTTGTAATGTGATGGGGATGGATGCAACCTGTAGCAACCCGGACTCTTCTATGTTTTGCAACGTGATCTCATTCATGCCCTCTAACTGTTCTAGATCAACCACTGGGATTACTTGATGTAAGTTCGTCTCAATTGTTTTCAGGTAATCATGAAATAAGGCCGTCTTGGTCCTGTATTGTACCTAAGAGTACTGCATCCTGAAAAACTTAAAGATTGATTGCACACTTGACCTTGTTCTGACAATTTTTGAAAACCCCTAAAAAATAGTGCCCTGCCGAGAAGTATTTTTTCGAAAAAAAATTGGCACATGGGTTTTGTTTGTGCTTCAATGCTAAACAAACCCAGTTCAGAATTTTGATTCTGAAACTTTTTTGGAAAAACCCCCAAAAATAGGGGCAGCAAGTTTGTTGATTCTGGAAAATCTGATGAGATGGATTTCACTAGAAAATTATCCTTAGTCTACCCTATTGATCAGATTTGTGATAACCTGCTGCTTTGTGTGACATGCAAGAATACCTAAGACAAGAAGAGAGGAAGTGGACAGAAGATGGATTGGAAGTTTTTAATTTGACTCCCTGAAAAAATCTGTCTCTAAATCCAGCCTCTGATTAGAAAACTTCTTCTGCCTCAGATCTTCAAGAAATATCGAAGAACGGACAAAAACCTTGTCCAAATCCAAAAATGGCGTCCTTGAGATCTTATTGTTGTTCTTGATCATCAACCTACAATGAAATAATGAAGTGGGATGCCTAGACCTTCTTTATATAGACTTAAGCTTGAGATCCTTAAGTTTGGGAACTTAACTCATGATCAAAAGCTGATTTGGCTTGATCTGAAGTTCAAAAAGGTGATTTCCATTGATTGTGGAGTGAGTTAGCCAAGTTTGCCTCAAAATATCTTAACTTTAAGTCAACAATCTTTCCTTCACTTCTTTAGGTGTCCCTTTTGAGCTTTGATTCCTTTTGCATCATTTTCTCTGTTGAATGACCTTGGTTTGATCCTGAATCCAGATTGATCTATTGATCCTAAGCAACTGCTGTTGGATTCACCGAGTACCTAGATCTAAACTGAAGATAAGTGCCTGGGAAACATTAGGCCAAAAAGCTGAGTTTATAACCCTAGAAAGGAGGGTGCCTTTTTCAAGAAAGGGTGCTTTTCCTTTGCCTTAGTCATTTTTGATAACTGTTCTTTCAATCTTTTCATTCTAACCTCTTGTGCTTTGATTTGGATTTCCCGTTGATCAGAGAATCGGATGATCTTGTTTGATATCTCATCAGGTAGCCAGCTCTGCTTTTCAAAAGATGACTAGAGTTTGAAAACACGGAAATCAGTCAAAGATCCCTTTATTCAAGGGCGCCACTCACTGAAAAGGGCGCTTTTTCCTTTTGCACAGTGTTTTTTATCCTAAAAGATGCTCCAGTTTGATCTTGATTATCTAGTGATTGCTTTGTCAGACGTTCGTGCTTGTAGTTTCATTGTTGAGATTGACCTGGACAGAGAATACTGTCCTAGGAGACCTTCTGACTTTTGGCAGTATCTAGAGACTCAAAAAGGAGGGTGCTTTTTCCACCTTGATCATCATTTTGACAGCCATTTCTAGTGTCTTTGTCAACTGCCTCTTTTCACTTTGCTAACAACCGCTGGTGATCCCTTCGTTAGATGATCCTGCTGATTGTTTCATTGTCGAGCTACTAGGAGAACGCCAAGGATGACTGCCTTGGATGATTCAACAGGCTATATTTGACCCTTGAGAATCATGGGCGCCCCTCTTTGAAAAAGGCTCTTTTTGCATCATGAACTAATTTCTCCTTCGTAACGTTTCCAAAGTTAGTCAAAATTTGACCTTTTTTAGCTTTTAGAAATTTCCTCCATCGAAGATCACCATTTTGGACCTTTTTCGCCATGGTTGCATCATTGAAGCTTTTGAAGCTTAGCTTTCAACATCTGGTATTGACCAATCTGCCATTAATGGTTGCGGAGCTCCTAACTTTGTTCCTAAAAAACAAAAATAGACCCACTAAACTTTTGACAGCATTTTAACAAGATTTAGCTCAATTGAAGCAAAATGCCAAAAATTTATCTTGGGTACAACACATTGTTTTTTGAAAAAACACTTTTTTTCCTTAATAAAATAACGTAAAGTGTCCTTATGACCACTTTTCAGTACCTTGAGCCTAGCAACACTTTATTTGCAAACTTGAAACATCTTTTTAAGTAATTAAACATAAGTTGTCAATTAAAATATTAATCAAAGGTACCCTTTTTTAACAACTTAATTTAAATTTTTAATTTATTTCCCCTTTAACAACATCCAATAGCCTACATGAAAACTTAGAAAAATAGGCTAAGGGTCACTGGCAACTTACATTCAAGAACATTACACATATTGGTACGATGATACTTGAGCATCTTGGTTTGCAATTGCTTGTGGGAAAGCAATTCTGAGAAGGGCGGACTGTCATATTCCATTTTTTGGACTAAAATAAAATAATATTATTTTAAGTTGGCCCCAATAATTTCTAATTAAATGGGGCAATTTATTAATAATATTATTATAAAAAGTGTTTTTTTAAACACTATTTTTTTTTTTTTATTCAAGGGGTAAACGCTTTTGACCGGAGCTATGAACCGGATACAACCATTCAACAATACCACCCCAATGGGGTTTGAACCTTGGTGGCAAGAACAACAATGCCACCTATAAAACCATCATACCATACCAATACAGGCTTTTTTTTTTTTTTTTTTTTTTTTAAACACTATTAATAAAAAATAAAAAAATATATTTTTTTATTTGCGAGGGCCAAATTTTTCAAAAAAGACAACTATAAAAGGAGTGCTTGGGTTCTCATTTGATCACCATTCAAGTTATCCTTTTGCATCCAGTTGTCAGATTTCAGCAATTTCTTTAATCTAGGGTATCCAACGACAAAAAACCTTGTTTCTAATCTTAAACAATTTCATTTGAGGATCACAATTGTGTTGATTTGCTGAGGATTTGAAGACATTTTCAGTTTGCTACAGTTCCACCCTAGTTTTGTTGTTGATTTTTTAAGCTTCCAACTAAGAGTCTAGAGAATAGGCAACTTGGGTTTGCAGGCAATTTTCAGAATTTTGTTGCCATATCATACTTGAAAATTTCTATATTGATTTTTAGAATTTTGGAGAGTCATTGTGTAGCAAAGGGGCTAGATCTGAGTTGTTTCAGTCAACCCTAGCTGAGTATCACATTGGGAGAGATAAATTCAATCATTCTAGGTATTAGATCAGTCATACTAGCTGCTGGTCACATTATTTCAGTCATTCAACATAAGCAACCAACCTATTGGAGTGAAGCACCATCATTTCTAGAAGGATATCAGTCACATTTGGGTATTCCGCATGTGCTTCCAGCCTAGCAGCATCCTTTGGAAGGGTAAAGTTGACAATAAATTGCTGTTCCAACCTAGTGCCACCATTGGGAGGATACATTTGACAATATACTGCTGTTTCTGCCCTATTTCCAGCAGATCTGTATCATTTCCAGCTGATTACAGCATTTGCCAGCACAAGCAGCTTCCATACCATTAATCCCTCAATCACCAACCTCTATTTGCTGCTTACAAACATTGAAGGGTTTGAATTAGATCTGAGTTGCATCTTTTCAGTAGGGTACAATATTCTGTGGTGCAAATATATTTTATAAATTTCAATTGGTACTTTCCAGCATCCTCATTCATTGTCTTCAGTGGCTATACTGTTCAAATAGATCATATTAAAATATTATTTCTCCGCTCTAAATCAAACTTGGCTTCATCTGACATTCTAGGGAATTTTATGATATAAATCAGCAAGGTTTGATGTTGTTTATTGCAATTGTGGATTGATATCAGCAATTTAAGGGTTTTGAAAAAGTGTGATCAGAATTTTCACTTGCTGTTTGGTTTCATTTCCTTCCAGGAAAAAGCAATAAATACCAATAAAATTGTTTGTTTCGTAGGGCTGACTAATTGGGGACATAATCCCACATTCCTAAACCATTGTGCAAAAGTGTGGGTTGACATTGAGCGGTGCCAAGGAGGTTGGAGGAGACAGCAGTTAGTCCCTTAAGACACTTCATCTTCACTCTATTAGGTGCGACTCTAGTTGATGCATGGTAAACAACAAATCTTTGGCAAGGTAGGCACATATTTGGTGGAATTGTGGGTGGCAATGCCCAAGGGAACAACATGCCAATGGAAAACCCGATATTCACTAAATCCTCTTGAGTCATATTTTGCAATGTATCTGTAACCATATTTTACTTTTCCAACATATATAATATTTTCCTTAAAAATATTCAAACAGGCACATAAATACCTTTTTAAAGCTAGGTTCCCATGCAGAAAATGTGAGAGAAGAGCCAGAGTCATTAATCACTTCAAAGTTTCAAACTCGTTACTTTTTGCCCACTAATTGCATAGTGTAAATGGATAGATTACCACTAAGAATTACCGTAAAAAGGTGATACCTTGCTATATTGCTTTCATTTATTTATTTCATAAGCAATGACTATGCCTCCTCCTCTAAGAACTGCTCCAATAGAAATACCAATAGCATCCTTAAGAAAATGTGATGATTGTTGCCACATGGTAAGGTAAGACTAGTGCTTATGATAGCTTCTAGTTTGTAAGGAGCTGTGCAAATCTGGCTCTAATTTTTCTATATTGACCTTTTTGGAAACTTGGCAAATACCTGAAGTATGAGTTGATTATAGGCTGTTATAAATTTCTGGTTGTTTGGTTTGAAGGGAGCTTGTTTGAATGTTGTCAAAGATGCTTGGAGACCATTGTAAAGGCTCTTGCTAGTTTGAAAGATAAACTTTTCCAGACACTTAATATGGCATATTTCATTTGCCAATTAAGTAAATATCAACTGAGTTTTTGAAGTAATGTTTTCTGACCCAGTAATGGTAAATGCATTCTGATTTCAATCATTCAACATATTCAAACAAACACCACATTGATTTTTGCATCCTCGTGAACAGCAATGAATTTGCAATAATTTCTGAGTATTCAAGATAACTAATTCTTCATTATGACTGCTCAGAAAAGTATATCAGAATATTACAACCTCCAAAACACTTCAGATTTCATCAGCACTCGGTACATTCAAGAAAATGTTTCAGCTCCATCTATAAATTTGTATCAGCAGATTGGAATGAAGGCAAGCTCAACAGCAATGGAACATATACTGTGGGTTCAAGCCTGAAACATAATATTTAGATGGTACAATGAATTGTGCTCACCCAAGAGTTTAATTTCAGACCTTGAATTCAGTTTTCCTCAAGAGGGTTACACTGCTGGTTAAAGAAAATACAACTCAGAATTTAACAGCAGTTGAGAGGGGATGACCATCCATCTGATGTACGTTTACAAGAACCCAATGACTCCATACCAATGAGGGGAAACCATAACAGCTAGATTTCCTGATTGCAGAGCCTTGCTTTAACAATGAAATGCCGTTTAGACACTTAGATTACAACCCAGAAATAAACAGCAATGTGAAATGTGACTTCTGAGTTTACATTGACTGATAATCTTAACAGCAACACATCATTTCCACTTGCACTACATTCAGTAGATTACATGAACCCCCGTTTGAGACTAACATGAGCAAAATACATTCTAGCACAATCAAGGGCAATACAGACTTACAGGTTTGTTCCAGTTAACATCATGAATGAAACCATCAGTGAAGAGATTATTTAACACGCCTGTAAATTCATGGTTCCTGATCTGAGCAGACTAACCTCCTGAATAATGAACTCGTTTCTGACCTGAGAGTGTCTTGGGCATTCGTATCTACAAGAAGGAAATACGTCTGAGGCAGAGGCTCCAAAACGCCACTTCTGAGCTCCACCACTAACCCCGAAATGATGCCTTGACCATTAAATCGCGTCCTTCTCTGACTGCTCGGGCTCCTCAACACCACAATGTAAAGGGTTGCCTCGCTGTAACAAAACCGCTAGAACTTACAACTGAAAGACGCCTTCAGTTTGTACAGAATCCGTCCAAAAACGAAGCACAGGATCCTTCAAAACTCCATTGCAAGACAGCCCCGAAAATTATGATATAACCCCATTCTTCATTCGCCTTGCATCAAGTTCTTCAATGGCATTTCCTTTCCAAATCTGCAGATCCTCCAGCTAGGGATAATATTCCATACCCGAAACTGGCTACCAAGGGTTTGCAACCCTCATGCGCAAAAACTCAAGACAGCTTCTTTACGGCAAAGTTGTAAGAGTATAAAAGGTGCCAATGGTCTCCTATTCTTTTTCTTTTGTATGCTTCCCATTCATAAAAATTAAAGTGACTCCTTTACTTTATAAAATAATATTTCAATTATTTCATAAATCACTTTTTACTAGATTTATTAATTATTTAATATTCCCCACTTAAATGAAATTTGAGACTTGGGCAATATTAAATAGTTAAATCATTCCATCCAAATTTTTGGGGACATTACATAGTTTTATGAAATAGAAATAGAACGTAAGTTCATTTCATACAAATCTTTTGGAATCCAAGCAAAAGGCTACGGATTTGTTAGTTGAAGATTAAAGAACACAATGCATGTATCATTTGGCCAACCGAAATAATCTTTAGGCAAACCTACTAAAGAAATTTCTATTTGCCAAAAAGTGAGGCCAGATATGTTGGAAAAATTTGGCCAGCAAAAGAAAGATTCTTACCTTATGCAAAGTTAAAAACCATTATAGCATTACATTTACATGGCATTGACACAACAAACTGAAAGTGTAAATGGAATCAATTAATGGGTTTAAAATGGGAAAAAAGGGGTAAAGAACAGAAAATTTTACTCTAAACCCTAAATGACTCGGTTTTTTTGAAAAAAATGTGAAGAGAGGGCAAAAAAATGCAGGTTATTCAATAACCTGCATTTTTTTAAAACTCAGGTTTGACAGGGTCAAAGCTCCGCCAGTTTGATCTAGCATGGCCTAGGTGCCAAGCACTAATTGAACATGGTTAATCATGTTTTATTTCCATTTTGTACTTCTATACTGCAAACTAATTCTATCCATCTCAAATCACTAGGGTCCTTTTGGTACCAGCTGTAATTTATTCTTTGGTCACAATATCCCCAATTTATGTAGCTCACTAATTGAAGGTGTAATATGAGGGCTTGGCTTGCAATTCGCTCTCCAAAAGATCTCTTCATATCTTTTGAGGATGACAAGTTCACCAAAGAAACAGGACATAAAATTTCCATGAGTAGGCTTGAAAACTTTATCCATTGCTCTCATAAGTGATTAAAGTGTTAGTCCAAAACCCCTAACTAGGAACTCAAAATGGTCATAATTTCAAGGTGTTTTTGGAAAATGCCCATTACTAAGTTTAGTTGATAATAACAAGTTGATAGTTCACCTTTCAAACACTTTTTGCTTTCTTTCATAATATCCAACAAATGATTGATATGGAGGTACAACATTTTATGATGAGTATGTTGTGGAAGTACTTAGCATTTAAGGTATTGTGTGTGTATTCATGTGTGTGTTTGTGCATGCATGTGCATGAATTCTAATTTCATAACCACTCAATTGTTCAATTTTCAAACAAGCTCTTTCATAATATACAACAAATCAATTGATATGATGGAGGTACAACATTTTATGATGATTATGTTATGAAGTACTTAGCATTTATGGTAATTTCCTTCAAGGCTTAATAGTTTGCATGTCTGTGTGTACAGTTTCAATGTTTTCTTGTCAAAGCCATTATCTATGCTTTTTGTTTTGCTTTTGGTGCTAGGGCATTGTCTGTGAAACTGCTATAAGCATAGATAAAGGCTTTGACAAGCATATATTGAAACTGTATTGATAAATGACAGATTTATATCAAATCAATCAGTCACAAAAGTTAAGAATAGCAACTTCCTAGCAAACACATTCTTTGCAAAATAAAGTAACAATAACCTTGACATGACTTCACCCATCTCAAAGGGATTTTCCTAAGGCAACCAAGCACAAGTAGCCTAGCATCCCACATTCCTGGAGGATATGAAGTGTCATCTTCCCTTCAGAAATAGGATTTAATTACCATTGGTGAAAAGGTCAATTAGGTGCATCTGAAAGCCAAGAACTTGCAGATGGCAGGGATCCACCATGTAGCTGTAAGAGACTAGGTGTCTCTCAACCCAACCTTCTGACGGTGAATGCAATATTTTGTTTGTTTTGTTGTTTTTGACTTTTTGAGGGTTTTTTGAATAAATAAGAGAACGTGCGATTTTGAAACAAAATGCTTGGAAAAATTAAATAAAATACCAGAAGACTATATTTGACAGAAATAAGCCTATAGTCTGATGCCTGATGCTTTATTTATCTTCCAGAATAATTACAACTGCAAAATACAATCATGCAAGTAAAAAGGCAAACTATTATTTAAAGAACCTAAACAAGTTTGCAGCCGCCTGAAGAAAGCCAGACAAGTGTTGTGACCTTTTCACACATCGCCCCATTCAAAATGGGGACCCCCTAATTTTCGCTCCATTCTGGTCGTTTGGCTTGAGTTTTTTCTCTCTCTCTCTCTCGCTCCGTCTCTTTTATGATGTCTGCCTTTCAAGGGTTGTGCCCGTCACTGAGTTTAAGCATGAAATTGACCAAGTCTGAGAATTAGGGTTTCATTTTTCTCGGGCAGTCCAAGGTCGAACAAAGTGAATAAATTGAAAATTGAGACTAACAGTGTTGTCAGCATGTTTCCAGCGCGCTCCCAGCAAAATTTCATCAAATTACGAGTACTTACTATTTTTAGTAAGTCTACAATTACGGGCAATTTGTCAGCATTTTTAAGATTCCGACAGTCACACTGCATTCAGAGCGCATCAAGCTACTCGCATGCAAAATTTG
>VDFB02196439.1:0-10991 GCA_007258455.2 Sequoia sempervirens | reverse complement strand
AAACCTAGGGATAGATGCATCACCAAAAATGGTGTATATTGGAAAGAAATTGTCACCAAAGGTAAGAAAGATGCCGGTTGATTTGTTAAGAAAGTTCAGACATGTGTTTGATTGGTCTTATGATGATCTTAAGGCTTATAGGCAGGATTTGTTTCAACATGAGATCCCTTTGAATAGTGATGCCAAGCCTTTTAGGCAAAAGCATAAGACCTATTAATCCCACCTTGGCCCCAAAAATGCAAGAATAAGGTACGACGACAGGAAAAATATCGCACTGAGGCCAGATGACATGACTTATGCTAGAATTTCAAAGGTTGAAGTGCAAACCAAACCATCTGTTCCTGATAATATTAAGCATTGGCAGGTTTTTGATAGTGATGATGATATATTAAGTTTTTTAAATTGTGTGGATAAGTATGAAAATCAAGAAATAGATTTTGGAGCCTTTGTTGAAAATATTGATGGTAAAGATATTGTGTTTGGGAATGAAGTTATTCAGTTAAAAAATAACACAATTCCTAAAGGTTTAGTTGTTCTTGAAAGAGTGTTTGACAACCAGGATAGGACTAAGGCTAATTGTGCTGCTTCCCATCCTGATGACTTGGAGGAAATAAACCTAGGGATAGATGCATTACCAAAAAAGGTGTATATTGGAAAGAAATTGTCACCAAGGGTGAGGAAGATGCTGGTTGATTTTTTAAGAAAGTTCAGACATGTGTTTGCTTGGTCTTATGATGATCTTAAGGCTTATAGGCAGGATTTGTTTCAACATGAGATTCCTTTGAGTAGTGATGCCAAGCCTTTTAGGCAAAAGCAGAGACCTATTAATCCCACCTTGGCTCCAAAAATGCAAGAAGAACTTACTAAGTTAAGAGATGTTGGAATCATCAAACCAATTAGACATTCATCTTGGGTATCTAATCTGGTGCCCGTGAGAAAAAAGAATGGAGATATTAGATTATGTGTAGATTTCATAAATTTGAATGTGTCTTCATTAAAGGATAATTATCCATTATCGAATATGGAGGCCATGTTGCAAAGAGTGACAGGCTGTGAGTTAATGTCCATGATGGATGGGTTTTCTAGTTATAACCAAGTCATGGTTAAGGAATCTGAACAATTTAAGACAACTTTCACTACACCTTGGGGGACTTATGTATATGTGAGAATGCCTTTTGGTCTAACAAATGCAGGGGCTACTTTCCAGAGAGCCATGGATGTGGCATTCTCAGATTTCATTAATTTTTTCATGGTAATTTATCAGGATGATTTAATGGCGTATTCCAAGAAGGAAGATGATCATTGTGAGCATCTTGAGAAAATATTCATTAGGGCATTGGAATATGGTATTTCCCTAAATCCCAGGAAGTGCACTTTTGGAGTAAGGGAAGGAAAGTTGTTGGGACATATTGTTTCTAAGAATGGAGTTAAAATTGATCCAGAGAGGGTAATGGCAATAGATAAGGTCTTGCAACCCCGAAATGTCAAGGGAATCTAGTCTTTCTTTGGGAAAATAATTTTTTTAAGAAGATTCATTACAAATTTTGCTGAAGTGGTTCGCCCTATTTCTAAGATGCTTAAGAAAGGGGCCAAGGTTGAATGGGAAGAAGCATCAGTACAAGCTTTCCATGATATCAAGAAAGCTATTAAGGAAGCACCTGTGTTGAGGACCCCTGATTTTTCCAAACCTTTGCAGATTTTCTCATTTGCTTCTTTCCACACAATTGCAGTTGTGTTATTACAAAAGAATGCCGAAGGTTTTGAACAACCTATATCTTTTTTTAATCCTTGCAGGCTGCAGAACTCAAGTATGACATAAATGAAAAAAAGGCATATGCATTAGTAAAAGCAGTCAAAGCTTTTAGGTCTTATTTGATGGGAGCTACCATAATTTCCTATGTGCCCAGTGCTGCTGTGAAGGACATTTTTACACAACAAGAAGTGTCAGGAAGAAGATGTAGATGGATTAATAGGATCCAAGAATTCAACACTAAAATTTAGATTACCAAGTTAGTGAGGGGACAAGGATTGGCCAAACTTATGACCCAAAGTAACCTTGAAGCAAATCAGATAAATTTGTTTGAAGAAGAGGAGAGACCATACATATGTGACATGGAACATTCTGATTGGTACAAGGGTGTGATCTATTACTTGCAAAAGATGAAATGTCCTGATGATTTGAGTGAGAATGAAAAGAGGACATTGAAGTTACATGCTATCAAGTATGTTATCATAACAAGAAAACTTTGGTGGAGAAATGGAGAGGGTGTTATGCTAAAATGTGTAGACCAGGAGCAAGCAAAGGAAATTTTGACTGAAATGCATAGAGGAGTTTGTGGAGGGCATTATATGGCCAAAAATACTGCACACAAAATAATGTGGACTGGGTTCTAGTGGCCTACTATTTTCAAGGATGCACATCAATTAGTGAAGACATGTGATGCTTGTCAGCATTTCTATGGTAAGTTAAATTTCTCTGGTAACTTACCTTTAAAAACGGTTGTAGTTCAATCTCCATTCCAGCAATGGGGTACTGATTTTGTAGGAGAGATAGCATGCAAATCAAGTGGGGTTTATTCATGGATATTGGTGGCCACTGATTACTTTACCATGTGGGTGGAAGCGATTCCAACAAATAAAGCAACTAGTAAGGTGGTAATTGATTTCTTAATGAATAATATAGTGACTAGATTTGGATGTCCTGAAAGGATTGTGTCAGATAATGCAATGTGTTTTAGATCTGAGGAATATATGGAATTTTGTGAAAAATATGGCATCCAAGTCTCTTATTCATCACCTTACCACCCATAAGGAAATGGACAAGCGAAATCAAGCAATAAAAGCTTGATGAAGATTATCAAGAGGATCTTAGATCAAAATAAGAAGGCATGGGATTCTAAATTAAAATTAGCAGTCTGGGCAGATAGGGTGACTGTGAAGAAAGCAATAGGATGTGCCCCATTTGATTTAGTCTATGGGATAAATGCAAGGTTGCCCCAGAATAACCTCATGGAAATGTATAGATTTGTCCAGATGTATGATAATGAGATAGAAGACGAAATGCAACTAAGAGTGGAAGCTCTCATTGAGCTGGATGAAACTAGGAGGGAAGCTCAAATGAGAAATGCCAAATTACAATTGTAGGTAAAAAATTTGTATGACAAGAGGACAATTGTAAGAACCTTCCAGAATGGAGATATGGTTTTGATGTGGAACGTCAAGTTGGAAGACAAGGGGAAACATGGTAAATTTGATGCAATTTGGCTAGGTCCATTCTTGATAATTGAAAAGTGGGGGGAGGATTCATATTTCCTTTGAGAAATGATAGGTGATATTCTTGAATTGCCAATTCATGGACAATTCTTGAAGTTATACTTCAGTTGAGGTATTGTTTTCCATGAATAGTAGATTTAGGTTTGTATATAGGTTTGTTGTCGGTTTCTTTCTTTTTTGTGGGATTGTATTTTCTGGATAATCCTTTTGGTTGTCTTTGCAACTGGTTTGCTCTACCTGAGATTCTATTATTCTCGCCTATCTAGTGTGAATGAACATCCCTCAACCAAAGCAACTGATGGAACCTCAAATTTAAGTCCTTGGTTTCCTTTTATTACTAGCTTGTCTTGATTATTCGGAAGGTACCTAGGGTTGGAATTTTGCTTTGCTTTCATGAAACCTTGGTGTTCTATCTTTGGGTTGAGTCTTTTCTGTCGTTACCTTTTGGGAGGGGTTTTAAAAACAACTTATGTCCCATTGAATCATCTAGGCCTGGCCCCTTTTTAATAAAAATGCTAAATATTTCACTGGCCCCTTTTATTAATTTCAAAGCTCTGTATTCTGCCTGCGTCTTTGTGCTTTAAAAAAAAAAAAAATATTGAGTCATCAACTATCATTGCCCTAGGTGGTGTCCCCTCCCCTTATTTTCTTCTAAGTAATTTTAATGTTTTGTAGGGGTTATTTTGATGACCGTCGATTTCCCTATGGTTGATCTTGACCGCTCCCTACGATCTCGCAATGACACCACCGCTAGTTGTTTGGTGATTGCGATATTGTGGGCGAGAAAAATGTGTCCTAGGTTCCCAATGTTGAAAAGAGTAAATAAAGTGTTTAATATGTGTATCGGACTTTAGTGCATTATAGAGCGGTTTACTAAACCACATGTGAGATGCACGTGCTCATGATCAATGATGATGTTTTAACCTTGGTGAAAAAGCTACTTGATGGATAGGTATCGATGTTGCTCATTGTTATGTATGATCATGATCGCCGATGAAGGAAATCAATAGTTTCCCACCATCGCGTGATCCTAAACTGAAGGAAGTTTAATGTTCAAGGATATCACTAAAGGGCGCCATCGCAGTATTCTTGGCTTACGACATGTTGGCCCTTGATAATGACATGGAGATGTTGTCAGCTTCTTTGAAGGTGACCATTCAATAATCTAACAGAAACAAGAGATTGATGGCGAAGATTTAAATTTGTGTCAAATACAATTGAAGTCATTGGCGCGGTGTGCAAGTAAGCTTTAATGGCGGATGAGACGTCTTTTGGCCATTTCTCATAAATTCTAAGTATTTAATTTCAGGCTATCTTCACCACAAGGGCATTCAAGTGTCTTCAAAGCGGTCCAGAGCCAAAGATAGAGTTTTTTCAAAGCAATTACAATAGGGTTTGATTTTCTGTAGGGCGCAAAATCCCGTGAGTTACTTTCTTTATCATTGTTTCTGTTTGAATGTGATTCTTGTGGAGGGTTGTTTTGTGTTGGTCAGCGGTTTTCTGGATTAAGGTTCTAGGGTTACTGGTTCTTTTGAATTGTGGGAAATTGCAAAATTCTACTGTAATTTCATTTTGGGTAGCCCTAGTTTGTTCACAAATTTGATCTTAGGAGAAGCCTTGGTTGTTTGAAATGGTGCCACTAAAGTAGCATTTTGGCTTTATTGATTATTTGTAAAGGAATCTATATGACGATTTCCTTGACCAATTCCCTTTGTCAACAAATGACAAGAAGAGGGGTTTGATCTTAATAAATGGGACAGCCTTAGGTGAGGGATTAAGATATAAAACCTATAACATTGTAGGCTAGGTGTGATGGTGTTTTCTGCATAGAACAACTCGACATAATACAATATTATATCTCTCTTGAAAGGTAATCTTCAACAATAAATTACTGAAAACCACCCCAAGGTCTCTCGGGTGTCAAGTCATGACAATGCATAAACAACTCAGATAAAATGTGAAAATGCTAGTAATCACAATCGGACCTTACTACAAGCAGACTGTATCTTTCCAATTTATCAAGTCTTGCAATATGATGATCTTAAATCCTAAGTTTAACCAATTGATAAAGAAATAGCAAAAGATAAGGGTGCAAAGATATAATGAGATTTAAACTATTTCTAGGATGAAAAATGCAAATGACAGATATTTGGAATGGACTAATCTCCAATAACCAATTCTTGCTTAACCCACAATGCAATATCACAAGAACGGTGCAATCTTCTAAGGTATACAGATTTTCAAATCATAGACATTCATCTACAACCGAACTAAACACAAAATAGATGTATGGTCCAGGTTGACTTCACCAGTCTACTACAATCAGATAGTTACTGGGAGTATAGAATAGAGATTGCTACAAACATTTCAAATATTAAATCATGAACATTATTTGGTAGACTAATCTAATTCTAAATCTATCATTAATCTTAGATTTTTAAGCAATTTCAAAGATGGAACAACAAGAACCATGCAAGATAAACTAACACAAAAGAATTCTCCAGAGAAACCACAATGCCTTCAATTGTATTAGATCACCAAAATGTAGCAACAATTTCACTATTCTGTTACAACACTTGCTCAAGAGAACTAACTATTATTACTACTACAAAATGCTCTAGATCTTTCAGCTTGTCTCTATTATCTTTTTAACTAACCCCTTACAAATGAGGCAGGAATGCCACTTTATAGAAAATTCTCAAAACATGTCGGCCCAGCCAAACATTCACAAAATAAAATAGCCAAGTCAGCCTTAGGAATTTCAAAATAAGGCACACATTAAATGTTGATACATCATCAAGGTCAGCCCAAACACATTCCTCAATGCAGCCGGGATCAACACATGCCCTATAATAATAGGGAAGAACAATCTCAAAATTGGCACTAACTACTGCCTCCCTTATCCTTATTCTGATCCTGAACCTTCAAAAATACCCTATCCAACTCAGCAACAGGTGGCAAAGGTAGGATCTTGAGCTAACATTCAATGGAGCCAATTTCTTCCTTCGACTGCTCAACAATTTTATCCCACTCACCCCTATGCGCTTGGTACTTATCCATCACAGCCAAGTAAGTTGCTGCATCATCTAGTTGGTGCCCTGTTATAACATTTTCAGAATTAGGGGCATAGACATCATGCCACCATTCCCTCAATTGTTCTAAGCTCAGGTACTTAGGAGCAATCTTCCTCCGACCGGTCATTATTTCAAAGAATGCAATACACCCATCATAAACACCAGTCAGACACCATCCATCTGTTTCTTTCACTTATGAATCTTCTTGATGGCTTTCTGTCAAATTTGCAAAGCCTCGAACGATTCCCAAGGCTCATTAACTCTAGATGAAGAAAGGACTCCATCTACAACCAACTGGTCCTTACCATACTCCATGATCACTTTAGCCTTTTGCATTAGAAGGTTAATATCCTCCTTGTCTTAAGATAAAACATGCTTTAACAGGTCCTTGGCTCTTACTACATCCTTTCCAATTGAAAGGATTTCTTTTATTGCATCATCTCCTTTCACTTGTACATCTTTTAACCAATCCACAGTATTCTGAGTAGAGACCTTCATCCTTTCAATTTCAGAAATAGTTTCCTTAGGCAAGAAACCAGTCGCAGCAGAAGAAGATGGGTGAAGAGATTGTAAAGGCTTCATTAAGTCTTCTAGACACTTCTTAAGCCTTTCATTCTCCCTTTTAAGCTCATTCTTGGACTGTGTCTCCTTCCTTAATCTCCCAATTATTACTGCACTAGACCCTTTGTATTCTTCAATATCATGTTCCATAGAAGCTGGTCCAAGATTGATTTCTGTACATTGTAATCTTTGCCGGTGACCTCATCTTTACTTTTATCCGCAGCAGGGGTGGCAATATGAATAACCCTGTTACTTGCTTCATCTCTCTCTATCTTTGAAACTACCTTGGCCATATTCTTCTTCTTACCTTTTCCAATCTTGGCCAACATTTCATCCCAATCAAGGGGGGTGTCCTCAACAATAACTTGTTTCTTTCTTGTAATCTCCTTATTCAACCAATCCGGGATAGCAGGATTCACCCAGATTTCATCTGTCTTAACCTCTTCATGTCATTCCACTGTTTCATCCTTTGCTTTCTCAGGAGATTGATCACCTTGATTACCTAGCTTGGGCTTTTCTTCTTGCAGAGGTGATGGGGTCTTAATGGGGACATCCTCCTTCTCAGGGGATCTGTTGTCTTTGCTGCTCACCAGTGAATCCACATACTGTACTAGTGGAGAAGTGTGCATTTCCACACCTTCCACCTCAAGCTCAGCTGCTGCACCAAAGAGTTCTCCTTCCTTGAATGGTTATGCCTCTCCAGTGGTCTCATGCTCTTCATGGGTTGTCTGCTCAGGTACACTTGGTGAAGGAGAAGTAGCCTTCGGTTGCTCCACAGTGGACGCCATTGGAAGAGGATCTGCTTTTTTCATGGTCTCTTTATGGTCTCTTTGGGAGATGGAGTCCTTGATTTTCTTGAATAAACCCTTGTTTTCTCTCCCGAGCTTTCCACATCAACCACCAAAGGGTTTGCCTCATCCTTGGAAGCTTCTTGATCTTTCCTCTTTGAAACCCTAGTTATCCTTGTCCTTTTTGGCTCTGGAGGAATATCTTCTTTCTCTGCTTGTTCAAGTTCCTCCTCCTCTACAGACTTACCTATTCTCAAGGTTTGGCTTCTCTTCTTTCCCTTTGGTTTCCTTTTCTATTCGGGATCACTTTCCTTTGGGCCTCTGATTTTGATCTTGAAAGGTGAGCTTCCTTTAGCTTTTCCTTTGGAATCATCCTCACCGGATTCCTCTGAGGTGGAAAGAGGATTTAGATTTCCCATTAGATTAAAGGTACAAGGTACCTTCTCACTTTCCAGTTCCCATACTTTGTGCTTCAACCATGACTTGGTAAACTTCATAACAGGGGCCATTAGGTCTTCCAGCTCAGTTATCTCACTTTCTGCCCAGTTTAGCTCTCCAATAGACCTGTCCTTGACCGACTCATATGCATGATCTTGAACCAGATTCTCGTCATCCTCTAACTGGTCAGGGATCAACTTGGCATTGTACATTCTAATCACATCCACTGGAAGCCTAGAGTATCTTTTCTTCCTCACCTCAAAGTCATCTTGATGTTTGCCCAGTAATCTTCTAGGTCATCCTTGTGGTGATATTCTTTGGTTGCTTTCTTCTGCGCCTCTCCAATGATGTCAAAATTTGTCCTCTTGGAATGGAAAGAGAAACCATAAGCACTCAATTCATCCCCTGATGTATGCGCTGATTGAATTGAAGGACAAACCTTAGCTATGCCAATTTTTAGAGGGAAATCTCCACCAAACCCTGTCTTATGCTTTTCCTTTTTAACAATAGCATCAAAGTCACATATTTTCCTTGTAACCTCCAATAGCACAATGTGGTCAGTAGGATATCTAGGCAACCTGTATGGAGTAGTTTGACATTTGTCAATTCTGATATAGGAGAAGGTGGGAAATTGTATAAACCAAGCTCCATATTTTTTTATCAGCTCCTTAGCTCCATTAGATAATCTCACATGTTATGCATTTTGAAGCAGCCTAGTAATATGCATCATAAATGCATCATTTGCTCTTCTATAGTTTTGATTTCCCAAGTGCAATTCAAGGTATATCTCATAGACTATATCCTGTCCAAACGTCCCCTTCGGATTCAAACCCCTGTATGGGTAGAATCTGGCCAACACATATATCACATAGGAGGACATAGTAAACTTCTTCATTTCTAACACATCTCTCAGTTGTCTATCAATCACTACACTAATGAGTCCTGCCCAATGGTAATTAATACCCTGCTCAATCTTGTTGATCACATGCACCATCCAATTTTCCAATACCCCAACACTCTTTAAACTAGCCACTCTGCTCAATAGTGTGATTGCATCATATATGTCTAGTCTGAATTTGATCCTGTGTAATTGCTTGGGTAGTTTGGAAAAATGAGACTTTGGTTTCTCCAACCAGGAATTAATCATCTGCTGAGCTTTGGTGGGCTCATCCTCATAGTAAGTCCTAGCCAAGTCCATATCCAAGGCACACACACATGGCAAGTATGTCATGTAAAATGCTTGGGTGATAGAAACTGGATTGAAGTTCGCCAAGACTCTTCCTTCAGAACTAACGACCCTCTGCGTATCAAAGTCATATTGTCGGGCACACTCCAATATCAACTCGTAACACTGGACCGCCGGAGGGAATCCTGCTACATGGACCAGTCCAGACTTCATCATCCCCTTGGTCAGGGCTGATAGATCTTTCTAAGCTGTTCTTGCCTTGAATTCCTCATACCTCCATGTTCCTACATTGGTGTCGGAGACCTCAGACCATATTGAAGCAATCTTGTTGTCAGGCACCTGGCTCTTCATATCCATCCTCAATCTTTCTGCATCTGTAACGGAGGACCCTTCAGTATCACCCTTGGACTTTTCGGCTGTAGCTTTGCTTGATTCAGCCTGCATTTACAAAAGAGCCTCATGAGTATCCAACTATCATCCATATTCCAATCAAAGGTTAGCCTAGAAACCACATAAAAAAATTAAGATCCATCACCAATCATCAATCTTGAAAATCTGGAAAAAAGAAGTAAACCGGGAAAATCTAGTCGGGGTGGAATTCAGAGAAATCCGACCCAGACGGACTCCTGCGGCCAAGACATCATTCATTGAATAAATCATTAATATGAATGAAAGAGCTGAGTGGCCACCATGAAATTCATTCATTAGCAATAAGAAATCATCATTTAGCATTCAATTCATTACCCCCTAATTTTGATAATCACAAAGAAGTGGAACCAGGTAGAAGACCAGAAAAATCTGGACAGGTCGGATTTCCGCGAACAGCTCAAAATTCCAAAATTCATCATACTCCGCAGATTTGGCAGAAACTGAGAAAATCCAGGAACACAGAAATTTAGCGGACACCTCAGAAACTTGATGATTGTTAATGCGCAAACCACTGACCGAATGATCATGCAAACCTCTCTATTTGGATTTCAATGGACATAAAATCAATCCCAATAAGAAAAACTTTGATAGCACATGAATTTGGATTCCCAAAACTCTCAAATGACTAATTTTTGCAATGGAATGACAATGCCCTAAAATTAATAACTAGAACCCCACCATGAAAGCTAGGGTAAGCTCGGAATTCAAATACCATCCCTCGAAATGTTCAAGCTAAAGTACCGGGATCTCACAAGGTATAAACAGGGTTTTAATCCAAACACAGGACATGAAAATCATGATAAATCCCCCGAACTTAACAAATCCGGGCAAAAACACAGAAACCCTAACCTCGTAATATACAAAAAACTACGCGCCAACAAGCAGGGCCCTACCAGAAACACCTAGTGACATGGATACACCCGACATTCAATTGATAAAAAGGAGATGCTCAGTGCAGGTGATAAAACCCGTGAAAAGGTAGGTCATACCCTAGTTCGATAAATACATGATCAAGAAATAAGCAAGGGCCGACCTGAAAAGACTACCAATCAACTCAAAAGATTCAATCAAAGTACAAACAAATGGAGGAGTCAGTAGCAACTTACCATGGATCAATTCTAGATGAAGCTCAAACTCGAGGAGGTCACTGCGAAACAATGTGCCCTAGCAACGAGAAACTCAACACCAGCGCTCAAGCAATCCACACACAAGCAGCTCGAATCCAACAATCAAAGCTCAAGA
>VDFB02196438.1:0-10068 GCA_007258455.2 Sequoia sempervirens | reverse complement strand
GTTATGGAATGGATTGAGGGAATGGAGAATCACTTTGAATGTGATGGGATTATAGAGGCACAAAAGGTGAAGATACCCAAGTCAAGGTGAAGAGGACAAGCACTAACTTTGTGGAAGTTTCTACAAGAAGAAAGAGAGAAGGAAGGCAAGAAACCCATAGGAAGTTGGAAAACTATGGTGGCTAAAGTGAAGGAGAACTATCTACCTAAAGACTATGATAGTCAATTGCACAAGAAGAGACAAAATCTCAGACAAAGAGACCTAGATGTAGTTGCATATACAAAGGAGTTCCAAAAACTAAGCCTTAGATCTAGAGTGCAAGAAGTTGAAAGCATCAAGGTTGCTAGGTATCTAAACGGTCTTAGATGGAACATACAAGAGGAGTTGAGTCTTTTCACACTTACTACCCTCCATAGCTGCTATCAAATGGCTATTAAGGTGGAAGAGAAACTAAAAAAGAAACAAGATTCCAATACTAGAGGTAAAGGAAGAGGTAGAGACTCTAGAGGTGGACATAGAGGAGGTTTTGGTGGAAGAAGCCATGAGAACAAAGGTCAAGTGGATTCCAAGGTTGGAGAACAATCCCATGAGACAAATAGTAGAGGGGGTTACAGAGGTAGAAGCTCAAACAATGGAGGAAGAGGCAGATCAGGAGGCTTTGGGAGAAGCTCTCATTTTGCTTCCATGAAATGCTACAATTGTGGACAGTTGGGTCATCCGGCTTATAGGTGTCCTAACAAGCCAACATCTTCACAAAGTGAGAGGAAGATCAACTATGTTCAAGAAGAGGACTGCTCCAAACAATCAGAGGTGAGTCTAGATTCAGAGAAAGGTGAGAATCTCAGGTTAAGGATAATTTTCATCAAAGCACCTACCGAGGAAGAACACAAACAAAGGAGAGCTCTTTTTAGAGTCAAGTGCAAGATACTAGGAAAGGTTTGCAAGGTCATCATTGATTTAGGGTCTACTGATAATGTCATCTCAGAGGAGGCAGTACAAAAGTTGAAACTCACCAAGATACCCCATGTGTGCCCTTACAAGGTTACTTGGTTGAACAAGGGGTAGAATATACTAGTCAATGAACAAGTGTGGGTTAAGTTTACTATAGGAAAGTATCATGATAGGATACTATGTGATGTGTTACCAATGGATGCATGCCATCTGCTGCTTGGAAGACCATGGCAATATGATAGGGAGGCAGTGCATCATGGCAAGGAGAATAAGTATTCATTCAAGAAGGATGGAGTGACTTACAAAATATAGTCTTTGTTAGAAGAAAATACAGTGGAAAAGGCATAAACCAGTGTCCTTTTGTTGAGTGGAAAGGAATTTCTAAAAGACATCAAGGAGGAAGAAGGAGTTGTCTATGCAATCATGTTGAAGCCAAAGGAAGAGGAGTTACCTAATCAGCTACCTATGACAACAAAAGTGAAGCAACTATTGGATCAGTTCAAGGACATTATTTGTGAAGGTACACTAGCTACACTACCACCTAAGAGAGCAATCAGTCATCAAATAGACTTTATACCAGGAGCAACACTACCTAACAAGCTGCATACAAGATGACACCGAAGCAGAACAAAGAGATAGCAAGGCAAGTTCAAGAACTTTTGGACCAAGGGCTGATCAGAAAGAGCATAAGTCCATGTGCTGTTCCAGTTGTGTTGGCACCTAAGAAGGGAGATAAGTGGAGGATGTGTACTGATTCTAGGGCCATAAATAGGATAACCATTAGATATAGGTTTCCTATTCCTAGGATAGAAGATCTAATGGACTGTTTAGGGGGTGCTAAGTTCTATTCCAAAATTGATTTGAAAAGTGTCTATTATCAAATTAGGATGAAGGAGGGAGATGAATGGAAGTCAGCGTTCAAAACCACAGAAGGGTTATATGAATGGTTAGTGATGCCATTTGGGCTTACAAATGCACCTAGCACTTTTATGAGGGTGATGAATGAGGTCTTGAAGGACTTTATAGGAGTATTTGTGGTTGTCTACCTAGATGATATCCTCATCTTTAGCAAAAAAAAAGAACATATGAAGCACCTAGAACTTGTGTTGAAGAAACTTCAAGAGGAGAAGCTCACCATCAATCTTGAGAAGAGTGAGTTCATGAAGCAAGAGTTAGTCTACCTAGGATTTGTGGTATCTCAAGGGAACTTGAAGATGGATAAAATCAAGGTTGAAGCCATTCTTAGTTGGCCTACTCCAAAAATAGGGACAAAATTTAGGAGTTTCCATGGATTAGCTCAGTTCTATAGGAAGTTTGTGAGAAGGTTTAGTGAAATTTGTGCACCGGTTCTTGACACCATCAAAGGAGGACTGAAAACAAAGTTTGTGTGGACCAAAGAAGCCAATGAAGGATTTGAAAGGTTAAAGAGGGAGATAGCTACCCAACCTATCTTAGTTTTACCAAGTTTTGACAAACCATTCATAGTAGAATGTGATGCAAGTAACATAGCAGTAGGAGCTGTTCTAAGCCAAGAAGGCAGGCCAGTGGCATTCTTTAGTGAAAGGTTGAATGAAGCAAAGTCTAGGTACTCATCCTATGACTTAGAGTTGTATGCTTTAGTGCAGGCTCTTAAGAAGTGGAGGCACTACCTATTGCCAAAAGAATTTGTGGTATACACCGACAATCAAGCCTTAAGTTACATCAACATCAAGAGAAGCTCAGTTTGAGGCATATCAAGTGGATGGAGTTTTTGCAGTCATACACTTTTACCATCAAGCATAAGAAGGGGGTTAACATGCTGATGCTCTTAGTAGGAGGTTGCTTACTATCCAAGAGATACAGCTACAAAGCACAGGGGTTGAAGGATTCAAAGACCTATACGAAGGAAATTCTGATTTCTCATAAATATACAAGGTATGTACTGATTTTGAGAATCATTTTCACAGTGAATATGCTGATTACACTTTGCAGAATGGTTTATTGTTTAAGGGGAAGAAATTGTGTGTTCCTAGAGGTTCCATGAGGGAGAATCTAATCCAAGAAAAGCATAATGGAAGTTTGAGTGGTCACTTTGGTTTGAACAAGACACTAGACTTAGTGGAGAGGTTCTATTGGTGGCCTAAGATGCAAAGAGATGTAAGAAGGTATGTAGAGCAATGTGGAGTGTGTCAAAAGGAAAAGGGAACATCAACAAATGCAGGTCTTTATCAGCCATTACCCATCCCAAATAGACCATGGGAATGCATAAGCATGGAATTCATAGTAGGTCTACCTAGGACACCAACTGGTTTGGACAGTGTGTTTGTTGTAGTGGATAGATTCAGCAAGATGAGCCATTTCATACCATGCAAGACAACACATGATGCAAGTCAGATTGCACACCTATTTTTCAAGGAAGTAGTGAGGATACATGGGTTGCCAAGGAGCATAGTTGCAGACAGAGATGTGAAATTTATGGGGCATTTTTGGAAAACTGTTTGGAAGAGGCTAGGAACCAACTTGTCTCATAGCTCAGCATATCATCCACAAATGGATGGAAAGACAGAGGTGATCAATAGGGTACTTGGGAACTTGTTGAGATGCTTAACTAAGGAGTATGGACAAGGATGGGAGCAAGTGATTCCACAAGCAAAATTTTCTTACAATGATAGCACAAATAGGACTATGGGTAAGAGTCCATTTGAAATAGTATATGGCTTACATCCAAGGGGTTTACTTGAGCTTAGGGATCTACAAGGATATGAAGGGATCAGTGGACATGCTGATGATTTTGCTCAGTCAATGAGAGAGGTTCATGAGTAGGTAAAGAAGACATTGATAGAGGCTAATCAAAAGTTGAAGGCTAAGAGAGATGAAGGGAGAAGAGAATTACAATTTGAGATAGGTGATTTGGTGATGGTATACTTGAACAAGGAAAGGTTACAAAAAGGCATACCAAGCAAGTTGCAGATGAAAAGGATAGGGCCATGTAAAGTGTTGGCTAAGTATGGGTCAAATGCATACAAGGTGGAGTTACCCAAGGAGATGTATATTTCTCCTATCTTCAATGTGAAGGACTTGGTGAAGTATAAAGGACCAAAAATGGATGAAGAATAGTACAATGCTGAGATAAACAAGGATGTGGAAGCACTCAAGGTACTTGATCAGATCAGACCACAAGTGGACAAGATTTTAGACTCAAGGGAGAAGAAGACTAGGCACAAGACATACAAGGAGCACCTAGTGAAGTGGAAACATCAACCAGAGTCAGAGGCTACTTGGTTAACAGAAGGTGACTTTAAGAAGAATGGAATTAGTGAGGAGCTCTTGAAACCACAAGTTCCTTAACTTATTTGCTGCAGGGGGAGAATGGTGCATGAGCACCTTAAGGTCTTTTGGAAGATCGTAGTGATTTTTTGGCTTGTAGGTGGTTCTAGCCAACCACCAAGGGAATAAGGACTATGTTATAAAGTCCCAAGTGTGTTTTTTATGTGAGTGTTATGGAAAACTTAGGTTGGTTTAGAGCTTTGAGGTTTGGAAAAGACTTAGTGTAGAGATTAGGAAAAACTAGACAATGTTGTCTTAGGAATTTGGCCTAAAAAGTTAAAAAAAGGCATTAATGGTGTTCTAATCCTGACCTAAGGGTCCTAGAACGTGGGAGAAAGGTATATAAGGTCATCCAAACCCTAATACTTGGGTTGGAAGTTCATTTTCATGAATTGAGACTTGGAGAGCATATTGTGTGATTGGAATTCAACAACTTTTGAGTGAATATTTGTGTTTGAGCCTTCATCCAATCAATGATGGATTGAAAGGTCTTGTCTGATGGTTTGAGGCTTTCCTTTGTGTCATTTATTTACTGTGTGAGGCATTAGATTAGCCATTTAGTTCAGTTGTTTTTCTATTTTGCAAGTTTTTGGAGTTTTGGCCTTATAGTCGATTATCGGGCCAGTTTTTGGTAATCATGATCCCCACTTGAATTCCCATGGAAAGGCTACCATGGCCACTTGGAATCAATTAGGGGACTATTTTTACAGTGTAAATAGTGTGTGTGGAGTCTTGGTTTGCAGGGGAAGAGTTGAATTCATCAAACACTAGGCGAGTGCAAGTGCATTCTAGCTAGTGGCTTGGAGAGGACAGCAGTAAAGAAAGCTGATAAATGGATTGTTTTGTGCCAATCAGGAGCATGAGAGTGTGGTAACATGTAGTCTAGACATGTGTGTGCAAGGAGGAGTGTTGAGGAGGTCGTTGAAGCCCTCAAAGTTAGAAAAAGGAGCCAAAACCCTAGAAACCCTTAAAAATAGGGGATATGAGGACAATCCTATGTATGGACACTTGTAGAACCTTAAAACTGGTAAATATTGAAGCCTAGGGTACTACTAGGAAGGATATCCAAAAATATTTGGGGGTTGTTAAGGCCGTTTTTGAGAAAAGCCAAGAAATAGGGTTCTAGGAGGCCTAAAAGGGGCAAAAAGGCTACAAGGCCTAGAAACTAGAAAATCTTGAAAGCGAAGGGAAAAAGGTGAAAGTATCCAATGAAATGGATCAGTGAGGAGTCAAAATACCTAAAGAACAACAAGACCACCTTACCTTAGCCTTGGAGTGGTTAGGGCGCACTTGGGCCAGTGTGGAGCTCATGGAAGCCTAGTGGCGAATTGAGAGTGTTGGTGAAGATTTTGAAATTGGTGGAGAGACCTACAAGGCGTTAGGGGTTTAAGAGAAATCCCTGAGTAGGGTAGAGTGGAATACCCGAAGAAGACCAAAGAATAGGTCTTGGGAAGAGCAAGAGTGCTCTTGAGGTATAGGGCTCCCCATCAATCATTCCTTCAATTCTATTTGTCTCACTATTGACATTGCCATTGTGGAAGTGGAAACACTAACACAAGGTTTGACTAAGGTAAAGCCTCTACATGGCACAACATTTCTTCTTTGAATGTGTATATTTTAGGTTTGGAGAGGACCTAATGAGTGTAAAGATTATTTATTCATTATTGCATTCAAATCCCTACACCTTCAACTGTAAAAATCACCTACAAAAATTATTATCTAACAATGATGTACGCACAAGCTTGCAAGTGGAAATGAGAGTCTCAGATTACATGAGGACTACATGAGTAGAACAAAGAACTCCTACAAGGATATATGGGATCCTGGGCACCTTTTTCCTTGTATTGAAACTGACCAACATACTTTTAGGATAGGTACATAGCACTCTACCCTTCCCATATCTTCTTGCAAATCTCTGTTATAGTTTGTTAATTTTTGGAATCTTGCATTTTTCATACTAGGTCACATAGTCTAATTAGGTTAATCAAGGAAAATTGATTCCAATCCATTCCAAGGCTCAAAAAGATGTAGATTCAGGTTTTATTGACTCACCTTTATGGTTGAAAGTCAATCTGATCACCTTGTTGATCTCCATCTTAATGAAACTTTAGAATAAGGCCACACACCCAAAATTAACGCTAGGTTTTATGCATTAAACCTAGGGTTCCTCTTTTTCTTTGTTTCAATTCGTATGAGAAGATTGATGGTTTTTTTTTTGCATCTAGTTTCACTCATTGCCACTTGGATCACACAATTTACATCCAGAGACATGTAGATGAACTTTTGATACTAGTATTATATGTTGATGACTTGATACTTAGTAGTAGTTCCTCATCCATGATCCAAGATATTCAACATAGTTTGATGGTACGCTTTAACATGACAAATCTTGGGATTCTCCATTTCTTCCTTGGTCTTCAGGTTCTTCAGTCTACTGAGGGGATTTCCATATACCAACAAAATTATTCCATTGACTTGCTTCATTGATTTCATATGAGTGATTGTAAGCATACACCTACACCATTTCAATTCGTTGTCACTTTGACTACTACTTGCACCACACCTACTATTAATGTTACTTAATATACACAAATAGTTGGTAGTATTTTGTATTTGAAACACACACATCTAGGTATTACCTTTACTATTGGGCTTGTCTCCCATTTTTTACATGACCCTCATTAGAGTAATTGAAAGACAACCAAGCCTATTTTGAGGTATATTAGCGACATCAATCATTTTGGAATTCAATACACATCACTTCACAGGTAGTAGGCTACACCAACTCAGATTGGGAAGGAGATGTTGATTCTTGGAATTCCACTTCCATTTTTATTTTTTCTCTTGGTTTTGGTCCAGTTGCATAGTCTTGCAAGAAGCAAACTACTATTGCATTATCATCTATTGAGGTTGAGTATCGAGGAACAATTATTGCTATCCAAGAGGTACTATGGCTTTGAAAACTTATGATAGAGTTTGGTCTTCCACTTTATCATCCTACTATACTTTGGTGTGATAACCAAATTGACATTCATATTTCATGAAACCTAGTTGAGCATCAACGAAAAAAGCACATCAAGATTTATATGCACTTCATTTGACAACTTATCTAGGATGGCGTTCTATCCTTAGAGAAATTGTGTACTAAGGATCAAGTTACATACATCTTCACTAAACCTTTAGCATCACCTCAATCTATATTGCATTGCACTAGTTGCTTAGGGTGAAGGAAGTTCTCCTTGGGGGGTCTTGAGTCCTCCTTCCTTTGTATAAAGTTCTCTTTTTTGGAGAGGAGTTTATTTCCACTGGGTTTTCTCCTTTACTCCATTTGTGAGAGTTTTATTTTGAACATGATTACCTCATCAAGCCTTGTTGCCAAGAATCATATTTTAGTTACTTACTCCCTAAGTATCACTTAAGGGGGGTGTTGGTGTGAAAAGTGTCTTTATGTATCTAGTTTCCTTTTATCTAGTTCCTACACCTAGTAGTCCTATTCACACTAGCTTAAGTTCACGTAGTGGTTTAGTTGTCTCACCTCATAAATAATTGACACATGCTTTCATACTTGTCCCAAGTTTTCTACATGTGTCACATCACTTGGAGGGTTAGTCAGTCTTTCTATTTCACCTTACTATCTCCTCCTTTTCCTATATAAACAAGGAATGATCATTGTATTCTACATATTCTATGATAGTTATTTGACTTTTTCATTGTGCTTGATTCACTTCATGGTAGTTTGAATATTGCTTTCATTATTTTCTGCTCCAACACTTCTCCTCTTCTTCCTCCTTTTCATTTTCTCCTTCTTTGTCTCCTCCCCCTCCTTTCTCTTCCTCTTCCTCTTTTCCTCCTGATCCGTGGATATTTTAGTGAAAATTGAAGTGTCTTCAAATCTCTAGATTTTAGCACCATTAGAAAGAGCTCAATGTCCTGATTCCAATGCAACTTGAATGGAGTCAAACAGAGCTACGGAGCCCAAGTTATTGCCGGTCAAATTTCAATCAACAATTGGTCAACTCAGGGCCCAGGGCAAGAAAAAAAGGTCAAAATTGATATCAACGTGAAGAGCTTGGCAAGAGCTTTCTGACGGTGTTCGTTCTGTGCAAATTGGAGCTCGTATGTGCAAGATATGGAAGGTCAAAGCTCATGGTTGACTAGGTTGACTTGAAGGTACAATGATGATGTCAGCATGATATCATCATGCTGACATGGATGAATCATGAGGTGACACATGGTGGCTTCCCGAAGTTACACGTGGCGGCAATTTGTTGGACATGGCTTTATTTAAAAAATATATATAAAAAATAAATTAATTAATAACAACCATGCCCTCCATTTTAATAATTAAATCACTTCCTTAAGAAAAAAACGTGGCCCTCCCTATAAAAGGGGATCACCATTATTTTAAAAAAAAATCACGCTATTTTTTAGGCTACCTTTTTTTTAGGGAAAACAAATTGATCCCTATTTTTAAGGGATGTAAATAGCCCGTAACCAAACTCATCCCCTATTTTAAATGAGAATTTCAAACCAACATTGTATATTGTATGGTTTTAAAATACAAGTGGCATTGGATGGTTTTGTGGAAATTTGGAAACAAAATACTCCTTAATTTAATAAATTCCCTCCAAGTTGTAAAACAATAATCCTTTTAAAAGGATTAGTTGTAACTTATGGAAACAAGAAAAGCCCGAGAATGAATAATTGGAAGGGCTTAAATTAATTTAGGGGGATTTATATTCAAATAAGGGAGATTTTTAAATATTATTATGTAAAAATGGAGATTTGGAAAATATTGTAAATCAATTGGTTAGTAACCAATTTGGGCGATTTTTTTGTATTTAAAGGGGGTGAAAGGGGGAGAGTTAGGCTAAGTGTGATTTGAAGTGTTTTTGGAGGAGAATTTTGGTGAAGGAATTTTTGGTGTTTTGTCTAAGCATTTTGGTGAAGGAATTTCTGGTGAAGCGAGAGGAGGCTATTCTGGAGATTTTATTCTTCATTCCTGCACTTCGAAAAGTGGCGTTGTGTGGATAGGGGTGATTTTGTAACTCATTGTACTTGATTTTGGAGATTAATCGGATCGGTCGTACTCTATTGGAGTGGACTCGAGACGAGGGGTCAATGCTTATGTATGAACTCCCAGAATCCAAACACTGCTTGTGGTTTCTTCTTCTCTCTTGTATTCGGCTTTGAAGTTTTAATGCACAATTACGTTAATGTATGCATGAATTCAAATTTTGTAAAATTGGAATAATCTTTGTAAAAGTTAAGCATTCAAATTCTGTAATTTAGTCTAGATCCTATACAGATCAAGTTGGTATCAGAGCTCTTGGTGACTATTATTGCAGTTATTTGTTTTGAATGCTAAACGAAGATCTAGGATCTCGTATGGGTTAAGGCAAGCTCAAGACTTTGATCCCGAGATCGAAGCCGAGAACATTCAAGATGTCAGTTTTTGGAATGGAGGTTCCTGAAGAAATCAGTGAGCAGGAGTTTCGAAGAGCATTCCTCGAGATGAAGGCAAAGGTGGACATTCTTTTTTAGGAGAGACAAGAGCGGAAGGAACGTGAAGAAGGTTCATCGAAGCAAGAATATCACAAAGACATGAAAGGGAAACAACATGGAGATGGTGGCAAGAAACTAGATCATCCCTTTTCTTCTTCTCCTCCCTCTTCTCCTTCTCCTTCTTCTCCATCTTCTCCTCATTCTATTTCTTCTAATCCTTTCAAGAGTGGGTATAAACCTAAAATTAAACTGGATGTAAAATTTGACTTGCCTAAATATTGTGGTGAACTTAATGCTGAAAAATTG
>VDFB02196437.1:0-11311 GCA_007258455.2 Sequoia sempervirens | reverse complement strand
CACACACAACACAATGTGGTATTCATACAAAGCCATACAAACAAACTAAGCTCAGAACATTGGAATGGAAACAACTTGAAATTATGATGTAGAGCATGGATTTAATTTACTCAACTAGAGGCACATTTCACAATAATGGGTTCTTCATGTAAAACATTTGTATGAGGTTCAAATAGTAAAGAGATTGATGAAAGATAGAGGAATTAAAAAGATACTTGGATGTAGTTGGATTGAGCTTCTCTTTGTTTCGAAAATAGTTTAATATTCTCTACTTAACAGGGCCAACCACATGATCGTGGAAGTTCTTTGGCCCCTCCCCCCCCTTCACATCACTCTCAATTCCCCATACCCGATCATATAACATTAGTCATTCATTCATCCATTAATAACATATAACATTCATTCATCAATCCATTAATAACATATAACATTCATTCATTAACATATAACATTCATTCATTAACATATTCACATTCATTCATTCATCCATTAATAACATATAACATTCATTCATTAGCATATAACATTCATTCATTCAGTTTTTACATATTATCAAAAATATGGTTTTCATAATATGATTACAATCACTTTTTTTTTGTTTCTTTTTTGAAGCTAAAAAAAGTTGAAGTGGAGTATCATTTTCTAAATCATTTGTCCCCCTTTCAGTTATTCTGCCCTCAGCTCGTGATCTTAATGTACGCCTAGTTGTGTACTAATCACGACATGGAGGCCGCTACAAGGTGGGGTCTGCTGCAATAACAAAGAAATGTTAAATTGATATGTTTTGTTATTATTGTTACATGTATTTTATTAATTAAAAGAACATTAGAGTGGTGCTCTTTACCTGATGAGGCAACATCATGTTCCTGGTCTTGTCTTATAGCCTCATGCTCAACATGTTGAACACCCTCTAAATCCTTATCTGGAGTTGAAACACAAAAGGTTACATTAATTAATACACCAATTGCAATTAAATATGTTTAAAAGAACATTAGAGTTGTCCTCTTTACCTGATGGGGCCACATCATGTTCCTGATCTTCTCTAGTTTGATCATGCTCAACATGTTGATCACGCTCTACATGCTCTAAATTTGAAACACGAAAGGTTACATTAATTAATACACCAATTGCAATTAAAGATGTTTAATTGTATTAATCCATACTATGTTTTGTATAGCACATGAATACATCCAGTACCGGGATGCACACCATGACCTTCATCTGCAGGTTGTGCTCCACCCTCACCAAGCTGCATTCCAATGTCAGGTGCAGTATTATCATTGTTTGTCTATTTAAAAAAAATAGGCACATAATTACTTTATGGTGGAAACTAATATTGAATAGATTGCACAAGTATTCAATTTTAAATAAATTTTATTGAGTTTATTTACCTGTGTGTCGGATGTAGTGGAAGATTATGTTTTCCCAGTCAATACTCTTAGGTGTTCAGCCATGGCTTCATAGCCATGCTGGAAGGCAATCTTCATTTCATCTTCTGTGGGCACTCTATTAAATTCAGAGCCCTTCATTTTTGCATAAGATCATGAATTTTGCTTTTATGGTGTGATAAAACCAATTTTTTTTGCAATTTATTATTTGGATGCAATATTTCATTTATTAATACTTACAATTTGTGCGGCTAATTTCATATAACCACCAAAGCCAAGTTTGTGTTGCTCATGTTTTTCTTAGTGTTTCCTTTGTTAGTTTCATGTGTCGTAGTTTATGAAAAGTTTGAAATTACATTAGATTATGTAAAAGAAAGAGTAATCAAGATATAATTACATTGTTGATAGTATCGTTATACCTCCTTTGGCTTGGTGGTGTCTTTCCTCTTTTTTCTAGCCTTTCTCCTTTTCCATTTGACACCAGGTCCTTCCACTCCCTCTCCGGAATAATGGGGGGACGCTCATAATTTTGTTCTTCTCTAAATGTGACCTATATTGGTCCCTCACATACTTTAGATATGTACCAACTTTCTTAAGGACCTTTGTTCAGTTGAATGTTTTATCACCAAACAACACAACTTGGAACAGTTAATGAATCCATTCCTTTAAATCTTGATTTTGGGGCATTCCACCATGTACGTGATGGTGGGTCCAAGACTCCAACGTTATACCCAGATGTTTATAAAAAAATATCATTTCCTCAAGAAAAATGACCGGACTACTAGCCCAAAAGAGTGATCAATAAGTAAATTTCAATTGATTATATATAATAATAATTTAAACATCTTTAAAATTATCCGGGACCTTCTATCTTTTATGGGAACGAAATCCTCAAATTTCATCACAAAGGTGGACCGACAATGTCTCCAAAGATTAGTAACACGGGAAGATCCAAGAAATGTTGCTAAAAACATCACTCACAACTAGTGGCCTTTGCATCACCGCCAAAGACTAACACCCAATGCCCGCATGCTATGTGTTGTCGACCTTTCATTCGACAATATAGGAACAGATGATGGGGTTAGATTATGTGATGTATGTGCAGGAAGATTAGGATGGACACTTGTACCAACCCCTACTCCATGAGCAACACTTGCAGTACCCTAATCATGGGCAGCAGCATCATGAGGATGCAAAAAATCCTATAAAAACAACACATATTTAGTTCATGACATAAAAGAGTGCAAATTATAAAACCATGAATGAACTTATGTTATAATTAAAGACCTCATGACAGCTTACTTGCAAGTTTTGTACTCTCTCAATCAATATTTTAACCCTCTCTCTTATCTCATCTGTTTGAAGCACTATGAATAACAATTGAAGGATTTCTTTATTGCATTTTTTTGTGTCTTCCTTATCATATTGAGAGGGTTTGTTGAATATGTGATGCCATCATCCAATAATAGTGATTGCACCTCAACCCTATGGATGCTCTCCTCTACTGCTGGTGCCTTTCCCCGATCAGTCGACTACAACAAGAATATTAAAAACATTATCAAAATTAACCCAATAAACTTATGAAAAAAACATAATAATAAGACATTTTGCTCGTATCTAATTTGTACAATTACAATGAGTTAAACCTGTCGGGTAGAAGCGCTTGAAGATGCATCATGATCTGTGGTCTAGTTCAGAGCCTTCCCCATACGATCAATGTCCTGCTGTGACAAAAATTAAATATAAAAAAATATTATCAAAATAAAACCAATAGATTTACAAAAAAAACATAATAATAAAATGGTATATTGGAGTCATTAATTGGAGGTTGGGTAAAATGGTATATAGTATGTACCACCTCCATAGTAACTGTGTTTGTATCTAAGCAATTCAAATTGTAATCGATTAGCAACTCTTCCCTTGTAGTTATTGATTTTATCGCACATACGAATACACAGTTTCCCTCGCGCGCCTCGAATATGCAATTGGGTTGCTTATTTGTTGACCCAGGTCATGTACTGTTTATAAACCCTACAATATTCCCTGATGATTTTGACCTTCCGTCAATGTACATAGCCACTCCTTTATTTTGATCCTTATCTTTTAGCTATATATAATTTGCTGACAGTGCATACCTACGCATACTTCGTGTATATCGAACCAATTGCATCCAATCTTTCTAACTGTAACAGAGTCCAACATACTCCATAAATTCAATAACTTTGTTGTAATAGACCTTTATGTCATCCATGCAAAATAGGCCCAAACCATGTAATGACGATGGTGCTATGCGATATATCCTCTCATTGACACAAAAATCAATGTTTATTGGAGGAAGTTCCCTGGGTACCCATTATTTCCATAGATGTTTGTACCTCAAGGGCACCTCGATGTCCCCTATGCTCTCATCATCATAAGAACATGACCCCCCTTCAGTAATAAAAAATTCCATGCATTTACAAAATTTTCTTCTAATCTTTTGACCTCTAGTTGATCTCCCTCTTTTAGACCTACTACATGTCTCACTTTCCTCTTCTCTTGAATTTCCCTCACTCGAGGAAGATAGATCTAACAAATACCTATTTGGTGGTACCTACACTCATAAGGATGTTGGATGAAGTTCTTTCATGGTGATGTGATCCCAAGGTGACATTATGATTAATCTATCATTTCATCGCTAGAACACTAATAGACATAATTCAAGTGCACGTGTGAGGTGGTTCAGCTGTCCACTGATAAACTCCATATGTCTAAGTGATTAACGAGGAGGGAGTGTGTACTAGGACTGGTCAAGTCATCATAAGTTTATGCTTTGGCAATAAAAATTGTTTAAGTAATCTTAAATCTTCCTATGTCTAATTGATAGGAGACTTTTGGTATGTTTTAAGGTAGGATGAGTGGTTGCATCAATGTTATAGTTATCTATGCCATCACCATGAGACCACATTTCTTTGATACATTCCATCACCATGAGACCACATTTCTTTGAGGCATTTTTTCAAATAGTTCACTGCCTTGTATATGGCTTGTCATGGCATTCCATCACCATTGAGGCATTTTTTCAAACAGCTCATTTCCTTGTCTATGCTATTGCTTACTATTATGCTTAGAATTTTTTTTTCCAAGCATCCATAGCTTGTTCAAAAGCACCTATTTTAGGCTTTTAGCCATAGCATTAAGGTAGTGAATTGTTTGATAAAATGCTTTGGTAGTCATGTATGAAAAATGTCGTAGCATAGCAAGGCAATGAACTATTTCAAAAAATGCCTCAAAGAAATGTAGTCTCATGAAGATGGAATGCCATGACAATCCATAGCCATAGGCATTTCATAGCATTCCATCACCATGAGACCACAATTCTTTGAGGTATTTTTCCAAACCATTCACTACCTTGTCTATGCTATGCTATTATGCTTTGATAGATTTTTTCCCATAGCTTGTTCAAAAGCACTTGTTTTAGGCTTTTATCCCATAGCAGCAAGGCAGTGAACTGTTTGTAGCGCTCGAAAAATTAAGAGTATTTTCAATTTGTTCAAATCAGTATAAAAGGATTTCCAAGTAATCAACACTATTCATAATACTTCCAAAATGAGCTCAATAAAAGAGAATTTAAATTGCATTTCATGTATAATAATAATATCAATGTAATTTATCAAGATTATGCAAAGCATAAGTATTTCAATGACTTTTCTCATATACATATATTCAACCATACTTGGAAGAAATCAACAATTCCAATAGAAACATCTTTTTCTATGCTAAGTCATAAAACTTTAATTCCTCAAATCAATGTTACATTAGATTCTTTCAAACCATACTTCTATTTCAAAGTTTCAACAAAGAATATCAAATACATATACATTTACAATGGGGCTTCGCAAGCCAATCCAGAATAATACACAAGTACATCCATAGCAAATAAAACTCGGAACCACCAACCGTCGTGACACCATCGGTCTGCTTGTGAGCTGGGGCCAAGAGTGTGATTCAGGCGCCTTTTCCGCCCAACCACGAAGTCCATGACTTCCCTGGGTTCCTTCCTAACTCGAAGGAATCCCCGGCCCTGCATAAAGGAGCCTAGCAACCCGAAACAGTAAAACAGGAGGGAACTCTCGATGCATGCCCGGTGCCTATATGCATTTCTAACATGAGAAAAACACATTTCTTGCAACAGGAGGTGGCAGAGACTCAAATACATATATGTTTCTAGGCTTTTAAAACAAATCCATCTATTTCAATGGTACAAGTGCTTGGCCAAGCATAAATAATACAAGCAAATGGTAGTTTAGAAAAGGTAATACTACCGTCTCTGTAGGTCCACCTTCGGCATCCTGTCCCGGAAGTTACCAAAAGTAAAGTATGAATAAATACCACGCAGAAAGTTGTGCATTTTCTTATATGTTCATGCATTCAATTGATTCTAAAAGAATTTCAAATGAGAATTTCATAACATCCGTTGAAAGAAAAATTGTAAGTTCAGTCGAAAGATTTCATTTACTCCTTTGTAAGTAATTCTTTCTGATTTGGTAAAAGACTCTGTTTTTTTTAAAGAAGAACATGTATGTCACAAAACTATCAGTGTACTACTAGAGAAATTTAATTAATTCTTTTGTATGAAACAGTGTTTTCTGATTTTAGTATATACTTCTATTCTTTCCAAATTCAAACTGACTGAAAGTGTAACTCTTAATTTGAATACAGGTTTCTGAATATTAGTAATATACAGAAATAGTGCAATCCTTTCAGATTAACAGAGGTTTGAAAGAAAAAAAAAACTTGCATTCGAATTTTACATTGAATACCTTTACTCAGGAATGTACTTCTGTATGTAAATACATGTCAAGTAATCAAGAAGATTTTCAGTTTACATGGTTTCTCAGAGATACTTCTGTTCTTGTTCCAGGTTTAACATTTCTGAGATATTTGTGTATTTTTAACAGAGATCATATCACTCTCTTGAAATGGTTTTCCTGTTCAAACTTGCATTTTGGTATATATATATGCATGGATAGATATATATAAATAGATATATATATATATATATACATATACAGCTGAGTGTATATATATATATATGTGTGTGTGTGTGTGTGTGTGTAAAAATTTATATACAGCTGAGTGTAAATTTTGAAGAAAGAAATACTGATTTTTGTAACTGTTCATAAGTTCTCTGGCTGTGCACACAGAATATAAACATTTTTCAGGGTTTCCTTACTGGCGTTGAGCAACATAAGGGCGCAGGAAGCCCTTGCCCCTCCCATGGGGAGGGGGCGGGCTGTGAGGGGCTCGTGCCCCCTCCACAGGCCGCGGCCTGTGGAGGGCGCGAGCCTCCCCACAGTACCGCGTCCTTCCCATGGGGAGGACAAGGGATTAAATCCCTATTCTTATTCCTGTGTATAACAATTTCAAAACTCAAAAAAAAAAAAAAGACATTTTGCCCAGTATATACTGCATTCAAATTTATCTCAAAGGCATTTCGAATTATTTTCTGATGACAGTGTTTTATGCAGAATTTTATGCATATATATATATATGTATATATGCACGGGAATACAGATTCCTGTGCATATATATATGTATATATATGTATGTTTATGTATATTTCCAATTATAATTGAGAGCAGTTTAATAAATTGCAGCTTTTGCAACAGAATGAAACCCTATTCTGGAAGAAAAGATTGGGTATTCTATATTGCAACAATGAGAAGTAAGCTATTACCCAGATTCAAAAATAAAATTGGAAAAGATTCCTCAGTTGTCTGTAATCATATCATGGAATGATGCATTTCATTCCTTCAATTTCCTTACTGCAATTTTAAACTAAATGAAGGCAAAGTATGAAAAGAACCTGGCAATTTTCTCCAGTGCAGATGCCCAGTAATATCTTCTTGTCGCCTCCTTCCAGAGCTCTCCAATATGTCTGAAATGAATGTTCTCTTTTCTCCCTTAAAGCTTTATTCCTCTTTTCGAGGATCATGCAGAGTATTTCCAGATGACAGATAAATTTCTCATGCAAATTCTAAAGATTGCCACATGCCAACAGCATTGTTGGTTTTAAGGAAAAATTTCCAGAGCCCAAAGTTCTCTCGGGTTGTTCATTCCTCTTCATTTTGGAAAAATAACCATATGCAAACAGAAATATTTCCACTTTATACAAACCAATTATTTCATTATATGCAAACATAATATTTTCACTTTATTATTTGTTTTTAATTTCCTATACATATATATTTTTTTTAAACTCAGATTTTCCTTTTTATTGCACAAAAATAAATGGGATAAAGTAAAATAAACCATATTCTTTTCACAATTTTTATGGTTAATTAAACTATATTTTAATTTTGCTATGCTAATCAATTTCAAACAATCACATTGAAAACAGACATGACCTAATGCAGCTACATGATTTTAAGTGGTGTGTGCGTGATCGAGAGCTTCTCCTCTTTTACCCTGTCGGGAAGCTAACCTTCTTTTCCTCAATCACACTCTTGGCCTTCGATCACCTGCAACTCAAATGCACTCAGGCGTGCAAAAATGAAAGTGTATTAGTAACCAATATAGAAATATAAATTTAAGCAATACTTAAATCAACATTCCTATTTTGTATCATTTTAAAATAAAATGCACTCATAATTCTGAAAGAAAACAATTATTTTTCTACATTTCCATACACCAAAGCATTGTAGTATATTATATTGCTCTAACACGTATCATAATTCATATATTAAATCCCACAAATTCATGGTCAAACAACATCAAAGTAAGTCATGGTCAAAATAGCATCAAAGTATGAGACGTGACACTGTTTGATAAAATGCTTTGGTAGACATGTATGAAAAATGTTGTAGCATAGACAAGGTGATGAACTGTGATTCTCACTTGCAAACAACAAACATGCATTCCAACTTGTGATTCTCACAAGCAAACAACAAAGTCACCAATAATGGAGTTGCAAAGTGATTGAAAGCATTGAGTTATGGTTTGTCCCACCAGCATTGAAGACAATTATACAAAATACAATAACAAAGAGTAATTGGTGTGATTCTTTGAACTTATATTTTTGTGTGTCATGTTTATTTTATCAACCCTATTTCATTTCTCGATTTTTGTGTTTGTGGTTTCCCAAGTTTTATGGGTGTCTGAAGTAGATATACTTTGTAGTTGTACACTTGATGCGTTGGTTGTTTGTTTTGTTTTGAGTGGTATTTAGTGGTTATTTCCTAATATTCATCATCATTTCCCAACTCTTTTTGTCTATTAGAAGGGTGGTTATGAGTTAATAACTTGGATATCATGATTAGCCATGTATAAATTTGATGGATAAAGCAACAAATGGACATAAAACAAGTAATGCTGGTAGAAAATTTAGAGTGGTAGAAAATAAGGGAAACAACATCGTAAGTGATAGCAAATATTACAAGGTGACTTGCAAGGTTGATGAATTAGTGGTGGTATTGGAAAATACTACCGTTGAAGTAAATGGTGAAGATGATAGAGGAAGGAACTAGAATCTTGACATCAAAGAACTTGAAGGAGAAAAGAATAAGGCATCTTATCTTTCTAAAATACTTCACATAAAACCAAACCTAGATATGGTTGAAGTTGTTAAGAAAGAAGTGGTTAAAAAGATTGATGCCTTCATTATTTGTATGGTCTTGATTTCCTCTCTTTGAGGAATTTTTTTGATGAGTGGATTGTCAATATGTGGGGGAAAATTGATGGGAATCTATGTTTCTTTCTATAGAATGATACATAAAGATTTGTTCACTTTCTTCTTCAAAAATCATGGTATGCAATCAAGAGTTTTAAAAGAAAGAGTTTTAGAATATGGGCAATTTTTTTTTTAGTTCCATCTTTGAACCCTTGATTCTACCCTATGTAATGCTTTAGCCAATTATATGTTAAGGTGGTTGGAATTTTAAAATATCTCTACTTAGATGTGAACTTTTATCCCTCAAGTCCTCAAATCTTTGGGTAATGCATTGCAAGTGGAAGAAACAAGGTCTACTCTTCCCCATCTTAACTCTAGGGTTTTTATATCTCTAAAATCTGATGAGTATATTCTACATATTTTGTGCTTTCAATTGAGTGATAATCAAACTAGACATGATATTGAATTTTTGAGAGGTTTGAATGCTTGTTTTCTATGTAAAATGGATGGTCATCAAAGAAGGCATGGCCCAAAAATTCTTAAGAATATTAATAGAATTGTAGCTAATAGAATTTCATCCTTGATTGTGTAGGAAATAATAAAATAGACAATAGAAAAATTTACGAGAATGAATTTGATACTTTAGATGAGATTCTTGACAAATTGGAGGACTCTCATTCTAGTGAGTCATATGTTGGTATCCTTGCATATATGCCTTTTAGTCAACAATGAGCTTGCTCTTCTTGTTTGTTTTCAAGGATAATTCTAGGTAATAAAAAAATGCCCAAGAGCTTGCCTTAGAAAGATTGAAAGAATTTAAGTTGTTTGTTAGTTTGGCTACACCTCCCATTGCTCCCCAAGCTCTACAAAACATTGAGTCTAGGACTTCCAAAGACCTTTCCCATACACTTTTCATGAGTAAATCTAAGAGTAAAGATTCAATTTTATTAATTATCTATTCCAAGATGAAGCTACCGTCTAGGGAGATTTTTTCCCTAGGCCAAGTGTTGATGTGGATGGATGAAAAAAGAGAAAGCAAACCGACTCATGTGTTAATAATCACAAGAGTGGAAAAAATGGAGAGGAAAAATAACCCAAATATTTTGATAGGTTGTACTATAAATGAAAATAGGATGCACCAATTGGAATGTTAGAGTTTCGAATCTTTTGGAAAGAATGCATTTTAAGATCCTCTTACAATAATAGGCTTAAAATGGATTGCTTTCTCTTTCAAGAAACTAAAGCTATAAGATTTGAGCTAGAATGTACTCTTAAATTTGTTTGGAGAGAGTTTAACTTTTTTCACTAATCATATTTGGGGAAAGGTGGTGCAACTATTCTAGTTGGGCTAGTATGGGCTTCCATTATTAGTGATTCTATGTGTTCTTGCAATAGGGTAGCTTGTGTGATTGTGAAAAAAGATGATGTCTAGTTTGGGGCCCAAATGTTGTAGCATAGACAAGGAGGTGAACTGTGATTCTCACTTGCAAACAATAGACATGCATTACAACTTGTGATTCTCACAAGCAAACAATAGAGTCACCAATAATGGAGTTGCAAAGTGATTGAAATCACTAAGTTATGGTTTGTCCCATCGGCATTGAAGACAATTATACAAAATACAATCACAAAGAGTAATATTCACAAACCAAATCAAATAAAAAACCTTATAGCACTCTGATTCATAAATTTTAGATGAAATATATGGACCATTTTGGCAACGAACGAGATGCAGAGGCCTTCACCGCAAAACAAATCACAAAGATTCCAATTTTTGCAGCCAAACAAGCTCAATCCTTGGGCTTCCTGCAACCTTTCCTCCACTGGCGCACGACTCCTCCAATTTGACGAGCTAGGTTTTCACTATGTCAATTAAAATGAAAATTGTGGCGCCATGTTAAATTTTACATAATAAATTATATATAATTAATATAATACTAACTAAATTTATAATATTAATATAATATTATAATTATTATAATATATATTAATATAATATATAATATTATAATATTAATATGTCGTTATTGGCATGGTGTGATGGTTTATAGGTGGCATTGTTGTTCTTGCCACCAAGATTCAAACCCCGTTGGGGTAGTATTGTTGAATGGTTGTATCCGGTTCATAGCTCTGGTCAAAAGCGTTTACCCCTTGAATAAAAAATATATATATAATATTAATATATTATAATATTAGCTAAATTTATAATATTAATATAATATTATAATTAATGTAATTAATATAATATTATAATTATTATAATTAATATAAT
>VDFB02196436.1:0-34345 GCA_007258455.2 Sequoia sempervirens | reverse complement strand
CTCTACCTAGTGCAAACCTGATGGAAGTGGAGAATGGATTCATTGATGCATTCATAGATTCTTTCATGATGGTGAATGAGGAAGAGACACACCTTGATGGGTTAACACAAGAAGATGACTCTGCTAATTTAAGTGGTGGATGGATTGAAACAGATAACCCACTTCAAGATGAGATTGCCGATGAATCTTGTGGTCAAAATAAAGGACTTAAATGCCAACCTAAAATTTTAAGGGAATAAATTCAAGTAGATGTGCAAATTAGTCCAGTGCCCCCTAAGGAAAGTCATGATGGCGTACATTTGGATGAAACAGAGGAATGCCAAGAAAGCAACCAAGAGGTTATCTCAGAGGTTGAATCTCTTCAACATAACAAAGAGAATGAGACAAAGGAGTATCTTCTTCATTTTGATTTTGTTTGTTCAGATGTGTTGGTTGAGGAGAGTCCTTGCTTAACATCTACAAATGAATTGGATCTTAATACTCATAAATGTGATGTTGAATGTCATGCTCTTGTTGAGGATGTGCAAGAATTTGAATTGAGAAAGTGCTTTCCTGACTTTGTCTCCATGTGTTCAAATGAGTTCGAAGGAAATCCTTGTTCACCATGTTGCAATCTCCTTGACATCAATAATGATAAGCTAGAGGTAGATTCTCAAACCCTTGGGGATGACATGTTTCAAGAGAATGTTGAAAGTAAGACTTCATCTCAAGAAATTCAAAATTTTTTTAACTCCGTGCCCGAGATGAGTACAGAGATGCTGGTGAGTGAATATCCTAACTGCAAGATGAACCTTGATTTAGTGGTGTTCCATGAGCTTAGACCTAGTGAAGAAGAGATCATACAACACAAGCCTGCATTGGTAACTAGAAATCTTTAGGATCAGGTGGTGTCCTTTCATCATCCTCTGTGTTTCAATGATTTTCAGTTTGATTATGGCATTGGGGATAGTAAAACGTGTTTGTGGATAAATCATGGAAAAAATGAGAACCCACAACTGATAATATTTCAAGCTTTATGCCCTCAAAATGAACCTATTGCCTATAAACTTCATATTTCTGAGTATAAAGATAAATTTGCTAGGTTTAGAACTGTGCCTAGTAAGTTAAGATTGTTGCACATAATGAAAAATCAGTCAAGTCAATATACAAATTTTTACAGTGTTGTGTTTGCAAAGTTTGGCTTTGGAGTTAGTTTAGGATTAGGGTTGGTTAGTGTTAGTTTTTGGTTTAATTAGTTTTTCTTTTATTCTATTGTTTTCCTTATTTTGTTCTTTTTGTTTTTGTTTGTAGATAGTTTGTTTCTTTGTTTGTAAATATTTTTATTTTGTTTGTTTGTAAATATTTTGTTGTTTGTTTGCTTGTTCTTCCTTTCCTTTCCTTCTGTTTCCATTGTTCTTTGTTTTTGACTTGTTTCGTTCTTTGGGGTTTCTCTGTTTCTTTCCATCTTTGAACAGTGGGTTGTTATTTGAAGCATACTTTGGTTGTTAGGAGAGAAGTGGTTTAGATATTTTTAGGTTTTTCTGGTTGGATGATTTTGTCCTCAATTTGTTGTTTCATGCTCATTGTCAATAAGAGTTATGGAAAGTTTTGAAAACAAGGTGCAAAGTAAGTAAACCTTCATTAGCTCCTCTGAATCTGTCGCAAATCAATAAGATCATCTCCTCTTGTAATGGTATATTTGTCCTAGGACTATGGTGTTGTAAGATTTGAGTGAAAAATCTGATTCCCAAGTTTTGTTATGAGGTCCATGGTAGTTTTCAACCCATATAAGATGTTAAACATCTGACATACTGAAAAAGAGAATTAAATGAAATATTTGAAACTTCAAGAGAAAACATAAAAGAATTATCTAAAAAAAAAAAGAGACTCAATATGAATGGGTGATTCCAGTTGGAGTTGTAATGTTCATGAACTAGGAGTTCTGGGTAGCTGACTCATTCAGCTTCTTGAAAATGGTTAAACCATTTTCCCTGTCGAGTCGCCATTTGTTATGCCCTGCATAACCACCCCATTTTATTTTGGAACAAAATGGGTCCCTTATTTTTTGCTTTCGCTGCTCCTTTGCTTATTGGCTTTGGTCTTGGGATTTTTCCTTCATTTTCCTCTTGGGTCTATATTCTGTTTTATCTAAATTTGGTTTTGCCTCAGTTGGAATTTGGGTTTTCTCTTGAGTTCGGGATTTTTCTGGATCTCGCTCGAACTCTAGCTAAGCGTTGTTGTTAGGGGATTTTTAGTCTTTGCAGAATTCCGCGTGGACCAGATTTTTTTGATATTCCCAAAATCCGTTGTTCCCTATTTTTTTTTTAGGCTTGCAGGAATGTCTCCTCCTTTGCGGAAATTCGTCTCATGCAGATTTCCCCAGAATCTGGTGGAATGTGAAGAAATATGGAGTAGTAGGACTGGTTAATAAATGATGATGCATTTTATGATTAATTTATGCTATTTTGAGACCTCGCATGCTGTTCCTTGATTGATAATGATCGGATTAAGTTTCTAGTGGGTGTCTTCATGATTATTCTGCTGGAATCTACTTGGCTCAGAATTCTTCGAAATTCCTCCTCGGCTTGGATTCCGCAGGTCGACCTAAAACCTGAACTGTTTGTATGATCATTTTGTTCGAAGTTTTAACGACACCTTACTAACATAGGATTCATTTTAATGATAATTTTTATAAATTAACTTCTGTTTGTGTGATCTTTACTGTGGTTTTCTTTGTTGAATGCAGGATTAGATCCTGTACATGGTGATGTCTCTCAAGAAATTCGGTTGTAAAGCATGCTTCAGTCCCATTCGACATAAAATTCCTCAGGGAAAAGTCGCTGGGAAGTTTGCCCAACAGGCTGGGAGTCTCCCCGAAATGGTTTGAGCTCGCCAAAAAATGAAGATCTCAAAGAGAGAGATTACCTTTGGCATAAGGTCCTGCCGACAAATGAACCTCTTGCCGATAATTGTTCACAAGGGCTCTCAAAGAAGGTGTTATGCCTTGCATAACCAACCCACTTTGTTTTGGATCAAAATGGGTCCCCCTTTCTTTTTTATTTACTCTACTTCTTGTTACTTGCTTTCCTCTTTAAAATTCTTGTGTTTTCCTCCTAATTTTATCTTTTGTTCTGTCTAATCTAATTTTGGTTCTGCCTCAGTTAGAATTCGGGTTTTTCTCCTGAGTTCGGGATTTTCCACCCAATCCAAATTTTCCCAGATCTCACTCTAGCTCCGGCCAAATGCTGTCGTTCGGGGATTTTGGGTCTTCGCAGAAATCCGCGTGGACCAGATTTTCTTGAAATCCCCGGGGCCTTCACGGAATGTTCCCTTCTTCGCGGATTTCTTTCTCCTCTGGATTTTCTCAGATCTCGTTCAAATTCTGGCTAAGCATTTTCGTTCGAAGATTTTTGGTCTTCACGAAAATCCATGTGGACTGGATTTTCGCAGATTTCCTTCTCTTCTAGATTTTCCCGAAATCCATTATTCCTTGTTTGTCCCAGGTTTTCTGGAATGTCTTCCCCTTCGCAGAAATTCGTCCCGTGTGGATTTCCCTGGAATTTGGTGGAATGTTGGGAGGTATGGAGTAATAGGACTAGTTAATTAATAATGATGCATTTTATTATTCATTGATGCTATTTTGAGGTCTCACGTGTTGTTCCTTGATTGATAATGATCGGATTAAGTTTCTAATAGGTGTTTCATGCTTATTCCCCTGGAATCTGCCTGGCTCAGAATTCTCCAAAATTCCTCCCTGGCTTCAGTTTCGCGGGTCGGCCTGAAACCCAAACTGTTGGTATGATCATTTTGTTCAAAGATTTAACGGTACCTTATTGATATAGGATTCATTTTAATGATGATTTTGATTAATTAACTTCTGTTTGTATGGTCTTCTCTATTGAATGAAGGATTAAATCACATACAGGATGATATTTTTCAAGGGGACTCAATTGGGGTGCATGCTTTAATCCAGTTGGTCATGAAAATTCGTTAGGGCAAAGGTCGGCAAGACTTTCCTAACCTCTTGCCAACTGGTGGCTCGGCCTTGGCTATTTAAAATTCAAGGAATTAGAATACTCCCCATTGTGGATCTTATCAATGTAAGGTTGTCACGATCTCCCCGACCCATGGTTCGTTTTGTTCAAATCTCCATTTTATGTTACCTATCGGCAAGACTTCAGGGATGTCGTGGCGATTGGAAGTTACATACAGGCATCTATCGATAGGACCAAGGTCTTCGTCTTGGTGAATTTGGGGTTTCCTCTATCGACATAAGGTTTACTCCCCACCAAGAGGTCTCGACGAGTGCACGAAGTCTCACCGACTAGTGAAAAGGAGGTCTAACACTTCGGCGGGAGTCATCTGCTTTGGTGTATGGTCTTGGCGAAGTCTTTTGGTCTCGCCGACAAGCGGCAGGGAGAAGGCTTGTCGGTGGGAGATATTGAGTTTGGGATAGAGTCTTGGCGAAAGCCTAGTGTCTTACCGACTAGCAAGAACAAACAAGCCCTTTCGGCGAGAGTTATGTCTTCAGTGGGAAGTCTCCCCGAGTGCTCTGTGTCTCGCTGACCTTCGATAAAGTACCACATCTCGGTGAGAGACTTTGCTTCAGAGAGAACTCTCGGTGAGGAAGGAAAGTCACACCAACATGGCGCTGGGGGATTCCATCGGTGGTCTTCGGCGAGAAAATTGGTATGCTACAGTGACAACAGGATGATTTAGTAAGGTTTTCATCAAGACATGGGGTATCTATAGGATGTCTCCCCGATGAGGGGAAGTCTTGGTGACAACATGGGCTGATGAAAGGTGATCATTTCGACAGGAGGTCTGGCCGACGTACCAGAGTATCGGCGACATAAAGGAGAAAACAAAAGCTCACCATAGGTCTTGCCGAAGGGTCAGTCTTTGATATGACACGGGGACCTCGATATAAGGTGTCGGTGAAGAGGAAAGGTCTCGCCAATGTGAAGTAATATCGGTATAATCTCTTGCCAATTCAACAGGGTCTGGGCGAAATAAAAAAAAATCACCAAAGGATATGGGACTCGGTGTAATGTCTCACCGTAACAAAGGAAACTGGGGAGACTCAAAAAGAAAATGAGGACTTCACCATGTGGTCTTGTTGATATGCTAAAGTCTTGCCGATAGTGGTAGGTTCACAAAAGAAAAAGAGATATTGGTATAACTAAGGGGAGCTCACCATGACCTTGTGCCGATTAAGAAGTCTTGCCGAAAGGAAAATGAACTCTGAGCCAGAGAGAGGGATATCATCACTGTGATGTCCTATCGACGAGTGGCTATCTTGTCGATGTTCTTTTGGAGCTCGGTATGACTCCCATAGCTCGCCGAAGGGTCTCACCGAATGCCCCATGCTACCCCGATGACTACTGAAGGATGGGATCGTATTGGGGAGACACCGATGGTGTCTCACCAACATGCGATGTTGATTGGACCACCTTTGACCACCTAAGGAGCTCACTTGGCGTATGCCCGACCAATCAGAAGGAGCCAAAAAAGTGACTCATTGGTACCTTTGACCAATTGACTGCCCCTGTAATGAAAAACAACAAAATACGAGTGAAATGGATTCCTTCTGAGATCAAAGGGCAATGGATCAACTCGGGTGAAAGGTTTAAATCTACAGGAAGGCTCGACAGTGCTTCCAGAAGACGGTCAACGAACAGAGAAGTCCAAAATAGAAAGGGATCCAGAGGAAAGAAGAAATTGTGACTTAGAGGGGATAGCTGTGGCAACTACTGGAAAAGAGGTAGATTAGCATTGATGAAGATATTCTGAGCATTCAAGGCCCCAACAGAGTTTGAAGATGGACACACAGATAGGAGAGTAAAGGCTGCAGCTGCAAAAGATCTAAGGGCGTCCCCGGAACAACTTTTTAGCATGGACAACAGGGCTTCACATTGAATGCAGTTTTGAATTTCCTCAAAAAGATCTGAGAGCCGACTCTCCTACAGTCTACAGATATTTTGTAAACCCTAGTGCAGGGGACAACACATTCTTTCGGTGCATTCTATATATAAGGCATTTTTTCCTCTTTGTAAAAGGTTAGAAAAAGTAGACAAAGCACTTCTAGATTAGAACTTCCAAGGTTAGAGAACTTTTAGACTGAGAACTGTTTAGAATTGGAACTGTTAGGAGTTAGTCAGTTAGCAGAAGGAGATAGAGTTGCATCTTGATTCTCAGCAATGAGAGCTTCTCTTGTCTTCTTGTTTAGCAGTTAGATTTCAGTACAGACTCACGTGCCTTTCAGTTTCCTTAGTGTAAATGAAAATAATCTGAAATCATAGATTATCTGTACACTGGTGATTGTGCCAGCTTTGTAAATGTTTCTTATCTGTTTCATCAATAGTAGAAGCAACCAGATTAAAATATATTTCATGTTGTGTTTCCAAATGGTGTTTGTCTTAAATTAATCATTTGATTTGTGAAGTCTTCAAGGAATGGAATGTTATTTTATGTTTTGTTTAAATAGATGAATTGCAATCTGCTATCAAATCAGCACTCAGAAGGAATATAACTGTGTGTTAATCACAAGTTAATCTTATTCTTCAATTTTAGTTAACAAATTCCTTGAAGCTAACAAATCTGGTTAAGGTTGGATGAACTATTGTTCTTTTTTGTTTCAAAACTCTGACTTATCTTTTTATATTTATTAAAAAAACCCCTGTTAGAGTAGATTTTATTTCATGTTTGATCTTAGAGCAATCCAAAAGCCCAACACTAGCAGGCCCCTTGAATATTACTGTTACATTGGCCACTGAGGGACATCAACACAATTGAGACCCAACTACAAAGACCTTGGGAGCTAAGGCATCCATGTGTTGCCTTTCTCTTTTAGGAGAAAAAAATAGCAATATTCTACTTGCATTGTTGTGGTGCCAAAATTGCTGTCAATAGAAGGTTTTACATTTGGTGAAGGGTCTCGGCAAACAGAAAAGGTCTCACCGACATGAGAGGTCACACTGAAGAGGGATGTCATCAGGGGGATCTTGTCGAGCAGACTATTTGTGTTCGACATGAGGTATGGGCGATAGAGGGAGGTCCCACTAAAGGAAATTGAGCTCGACAAATGATTTTGCCTTTGCCATAAGGTTTTGGCGACTACGAAGAGTCTCACTAAAATAGAATGGGCTCGGGGAGAAAACAAAAGCATCACTGTGATGTCTCCCCGACCATGGAATGTCCTGCTGACAGAAAGGAGACCCCACCGAAAGGGCAAAGGATCATGCCTTCTCCAAAAGGTCTTGGCGAATAAAGAAAGTCACACCGAAGCAAAAGGGACTTGGGCTTGGGGGAGTAAGGATGGACTCGGGGAGATGTCTTCCCAAGTGCATTGGTCTTGCCGAAAAGGAAAAGAGCTCGATCCTGGAGAGGAAGAAAGAGCTCGGGGAGAAGGAAGGGGGTTCACTGTGAGGTTTCATCGACACAGAAGGGTCACACCGACAACGATGGATTCTCCAATGAAAGAAACATCAGTATAACTGAGGATAACTCGCCATAGCCTTTGGCCGACAGTAAGGAGTCTTGCCGACAACAAGGTAGGCTTGGTAAGAGAAGAGGAGTTTGGGGTAAGGTCTCCTCGAAGCAGGATTGTCTTCCCGACATAAAAATGAGCTTGATGTGACTTCTGAAGCTTGACGAAGGGTCTCATCGACCGGTCCCCTACCATGCCGATAACTACTGAAGGGTGAAATCGCATCGGGGAGACACCGATGATGTATCACCGACATGCGATGCTATTCAAACCACCTTTGACTACCTAAGAATCTTGCGTGGCATATGCCTGACCAATCAGAGGAAGCTAAAAGAGTGACTCATTGGCCATTGACCGATTGACTACCACCTTGAAGGAGACTGACATAACACAAACCAGATGAATTCCTTCTGATATTAAAGGGTGATGGATCGGCTCAGATGGTGCGAAGATCTAAAGGGAAGCCCGATGGTGCTTCCAGAAAGTGGTCAAATGTGCAGAAGGGTCCAGAGCATGAAGGAGGCTGAAAGAACGAAGAATCAATTATGAATCACAGGGACAACTGTAGTGACCACTGACAGAGATAGATCAATATTAATGGTGATATTATGGAGCATTCAAGGTAGATTTCAGAAGGAGTTTGAGTATGGAAACGCAGATAGATGAGTTAATGCTATAGCTACAAAAGATCTGAGGGTTCTTCTCAAGGTCAAGTCGTCATCAACATGGACATCAGGGCTTCACATTGAATGCAACACAAACTCTTCTCAGAAAGATCTGAGAGCTGACCTTCCTGCAACCAAGAAGATATTTTGTAAGTCCTAATATAGGGGGACAATGCATTCTTCTTGATGCATTTTTTATATAAGGAATTCTTGCCTCTTTGTAAAGGTTAGACCGGGTAGAGAAATTCTAGGTTAGAACTTCTTGGTTAGAAAGGGATAGATAACGAACTTCTACAGTTAGGAATTCTAGGGGTAGAGTAGAATTGGTAGTTAGGAGTTAGATTAAGTAGAAGACCAATGCATCTTTCAGTTTTCTTAGTGTAAATGGAAACAATTTGGAGGCACAAATTTTTTGTACACTGGTGATTGTGCCAGATTTGTAAATGTTGCTTATCTGTCTCATTGACAGTAGAAGCAACCAGATCTTAATCTACTTCATGTTGTGTTCCAGAATGGTGTTTGTCTTGAATTAATCATATGATTTAAGAAGATTTCAAGGAATGAAGTTTGATTTTTTATGTTTGGTTTAAATGGTAACTTGCAATCTGTTGTTGAAATCAACACTGTGAATGAATGAAACTATGTGTTAGTCACAAGTTAATTTTGTTCTACAGTTTTATTTAGGAATTCCTTGGAAGGTGACAGGTCTAGTTAATTCAGATGAAGTGTCATTCTTTTCTATCTCAAAGCCTTGATCTATCTTTTTACATTTCTTTAAAAGCCCTGGTTAGAATAGGTTTTAAGTTTATGTTTGATCTCATAACAATCCAGAAGCTCAACACCAGCAGGCCCCTTGAACATTACTGTTACATTGACCACTAAGGGACATTAGCACAGTGGAGAACCAACTATAAAGACCTTGGGAGCTAAGATATCCATGTGTTGTCTTTCTCTTTCAGGAGAAACAAGATAGCAATATTCTGTTTGCATGTTGATTGTGCCAAAGGGACAGTCAACAGTTCCTAATTATGAAATGGTGGTAAGTGATTATTGCCTTATAGATCATTGTATAATTAATTTTTTCTATATCAATTTATAAATTTTTATTATATTATGTGGAGCTCCAAAAATTTAGAAAGGACTTCAATTTAGTAGGTTCAAAATAAAAAAAACATCACTTGTCTCTCTATCTACTCAATAATAAACAAGCCATCAACTCTTCCATCCTAGTTGAGAGGACTGATTATATTATGATTTTTTTTATGTTCCTATATAGCTTTCTTGTACATGTATTTTGTATTACTAACATGTGACATTGTATACATATATTTCTTTCTTGTATATATTATAGTTTTACCAAGATATACTATTGTATGCTTGCATGGCTTCTTAGTTAATATATATATTTTTATTATTGATCTTTTTGATATTTTCTATAAGTTATTATTAGATGATACACATTGGATTCCTTTTAATTTTTTATATTTGAAGATACATAACTAATTACAAGGATAATATAAAGAATATATATCTATATATGTATCATTTATGAGTTTCTAAAATATTTTACTTCCATTTCAACCACTTTCTTTACTTCAATTGAGAAACATAATACCTCTATAATCTTGCATTGATCAAGTTTCAATAAAATAAAATTCAAGTACTTAGCTATCAATTTTATCTTGATTGATCTAGTAATAATATACTATCCAACTAGTACTCATCCAATGATATCATCTTGCATTTATTTGTGTTACTTGATCATCACATAATTGAACCAAGTACCACTTTAGAAATACCACATACATAGTCTTCTCTTTCTACAAACCACCCATTGTATTCATAAGGGTTTTCTTGTAGATCCCATCAAATACTATGACCTAATCATGCAACAAGTAGATAGGTCATCTTTAATAAGGTCAAACAAGGTTGTTTTATCACAAAATACAATAGTTTTTAGTTTTACATGTTAGATTTATGTTTTGATTATAAGGTTTATCTTGTAGGTTTAAGGTATGAATTTAATGTTCTTACAATGAATTTTCAAACTAATGAAGGACATGGTCCTGTCCCACCACTCCATCTCAAACAAACACAAACCCAATGTCTTAACAACCACAACTTAAAAAATGTTTTGGAACTCAATTAGATACCTCTGGTCTTACTCTTTGCATACATTTTAAGCATTACCCAGGCCTAAATTGGTAAATCAGAAATGATGTTGTTTGTGCAACAAAGGTCTTAATGGAGAAATCATAGCTTCAAATAAACTATGCATCCACTTACAGGGATGCAAACATGATTGAAATAAAACCTTTGAATTAGGAAGATGATCAAGCTCCATTACCAACAAGCTCATGTTATGCTTGCAATAAGGAGAGAGGGAGAGAGAGAGAGAGGGAGAGGTAATGATAGAAAGAGGGAGAGATAAAGTGGGGAAGAGTGACAGATAGAGGAGTAAGGAGATAGAGATAGATAGGAAGATAGGGATAGAGATGGAGATGTAGAAGGAGAGGGATATGGAGAGGAGGAGAGGAGAGAAGGATAGGGAGAGATAAAGAGAGAGAGGAGAGAGGGATAGATAGAGATGGAAGAGATAAATATATAAAGAGGGATAGAGATCAGGGAGATAGATGGATGGATAGAGAGAGGGAGACATGTATAGAGATAAAGGGGGAGAGAGGAAAATAGAGGTAGAGATGAAGATAGAGTGAGAGAGGAAGAGGGAGACAAATAGATGGTAGAGAGATATAGGTAGAGGGAGAGATAAATATAGAGAGAGTATAGGATAAAAAGAGGGAGTAGGATGAAGAGACAACATAGAGATATAGAGGGAGGAGATAAAGAGATATAAATGGTGGATATAGTGATAGAGAGATAGAGATATAAAGAGATATAGAGAGAGGGAGAGGTATATATGAGAGAGACAGCATATAGAAACAAACAAATTAGATATGTAAGTATATAGAGACAGATAGTATATATAAATGAGGAGATAGAGAAAGGGAGAAATGAGTATGGGGAGATAGAGACAGTAAAGAGAAAGATAGATGAGACAGGCAGAGAAAGAGAGATATAGGGATAGGAGGAGAGATGGGAGTGTAGAGAGGGGGAGATGAGATAGGGGTGGAGAGAAAGGATATAGATAGGTAGAGGAGGAGGAGACAGGAGAAGGAGGGGAGAGGAGGAAAAGATGGAAGAGGAAGAGAGAGAGCTGAGAGTGGAGACAGGATAGGCAGAAAGCAAAGGAGAGAGAAGAGGGGAGAGGGAGAGCCGATATGCAGAGAGGTGGAGCAGAGAGAAGAAGATAGGGAGAGAGGAGAGACAGAATCAATATATTACAGAGGGAGAGGATATAATACATGGAAAGCAGACATAGAGAGACAGAGGGGATGGTGAAAAGAGATAGGAGATCCACATAGAGGATGAAGATATGTGACAGGATAGAGGAGGAGGAGCAGAGGAGATGCTAAAAACAGAGATGGTGGAGACATTACAGAGTAGAGCATGGAGGACAGCATGAGGAGATATGGAGCACTGAGAGAGAGAAAAGTGGGGAGAGGGGAGAGACATCCCCACAGATAGAGGCTTAGAGGTGAAAAGACATAGATAGTGGGAGATATAGAGAGATAGAGAGTGATAGGGAGAGATATATCAATCACCCTCCCTATATCTCTATCTATTCATCCTTATCTCTTTATCTCTCTACCTCTCTATATCTCTTTGTCTCCATTTCTATTTGTATGTTTCTCATTATCTCCCTCTCTCTCTATATTTTCTTTCCTCTATTTATCTTTATCTTCCTATCTCTTTAAGGGACTTTATCTCTATCTATGTATCTCTCCTATTTTCTCTCTCTTTTTCTTTATCTATTTTTCTCTATCTACCTCACTATCTCTACCTTTCTTTGTTAATTTGTATTCCTCTATATCTCTACATATCTCTCTCTATATCTATCTCTCTATATCTCTGTCTCCATCTTTATCTCTCTATTTCTATTTATCTCTATCTCTATCTCTGTTTCTCTCTCTTCTCTTTTTTTCTCCGTATCCCTCTTTTCATCCCTTTATTTCTATCTTTACTCCTTTGTCTCATTTTGCTTCCTCTCTCTTGCTCTCTTTCTCTTTTTTCTCTCTCCACCAAGTGCATATCTGTCTGTCTCCTCCATTCTCCTTCCTCTTCTCTTTCTCCACAGTCTCGTTCCTTTAAGCAATGGGTACATTGAAGAGGTCTTTGAAGAGAATTATCATATCTTTTAATCAAAATGGCATGCTACCTTGAGATTAACTCCCCAAGGACATGCCATCCTTGGATTGTTGACATGAAACAACTAATCAAAATTTAGCTTCTTTTCCCCTCTCTTTTCCTTTTCAGACTTTATATTTCTCTCTCCTCATGCTCTCTCCTTTCTCTCTCTCTCCCTCTCCCCCTTCTTTCTCTCATTCTCTATCTTTTTAGTTTCTCTCTTTGTATTAGCTAATAGGCTAAATATATTGTGAGATTTGAGCTTGAAACAAATCTCATGCTTGGAAACCACTATTGTGTCATTGCAAAACAAGTTTCAACTACCATTTAATGGAAAACCAATTGTAGTGTAATGGTAAAATCCTCAAAAATATCAAGTAAAAGCCTATATATACTATTATATAATAATAAATATAATTATAAATATTATATATAATTTAATCTAATATTACTATTATATTAATTAAATATTTTGTATTATATAAAAATATACTTATTATTAATTATTAATTATAATAATTTTATGTGTATTTAATAATTTTGTTAAATAATATAATATATAATTATAATAAGTAGAATAATTATATTATTTATTATGTAAAATATAGCTAATATATACTTAACTATGTAGAATATTAAAACCTAAATGGTATCATAATTTTCATTTTAATTAACATACTCTAAAACATTCGTTGAAACCTTATTTTTCAGGTTGTAGCTCGTCAAATTAGAGAAGTGAAAGGTCAATACCAGCGAGGAAGAGATTGGAGGAGTGAAAACCCTGCATATTAATTTGAATTTCACATGTTATTTTGATTTTTGGCCATGTGCGCGTAGGAGCATGACATAGCTTAGTGCACAGAGACCCTAACTGGAAAAATAGGGTAGGAGGAAAGCCAAAGCGATGAGGTTGAGGGCACTCAGGAAGGGAAAATCGACGACCAAGGGACAATGAGTATTGTAAGTTATTTATATCTTTAATATTGGCACCCCCATTCTCTTTAACCTACAATTTTCATGCCTTTCTAAATATCTTCTCGTACATTGGTACCCCCATTCTCATAAAATTGTATAAGATAAGACATAAAAAATAATATAGTTGTATTCAGCCATACCCTGACTAGCATGCATGCCCAATAAAGTCTTGTACTCTTCAACTCTGCAAATGGATCAAAACGTAGCTACTAACCTGCCCACTTAGAGCTGCATATGCCTCTACCATTGATCAGGATTGAAATGCCCTTGTAGAGTCCCTTTCTCAACCCTACTTGTGATGCTAAGAAGTCAAGTCCTATACCAATCTTGGTTCAACATTGTGACACTTAGAAAGTATCAAAATGTTGATCTAATGCATATAGTTTGAAGGGTTTACACCCTAGGCTAGTTAATTTGATTACAATACCCCTAATAGATCCACTAAACTATATAATGGTCCTATAGGTCTTGGGATCAAAATCCATATCACAAGTAAAACATTGAACCCACATGAGTTCACCTCTATTTGGCCACATAAATAAATACAAGCTCATAAAGTGGTCTCAAAGGCCATATACTGCATTCAATTATTATTTGAAAAATACATTAGTTAGTAGACATAAGTTAAATCCATAAATGTAATATCACATTTTGTGTATTACTAATCATAAAGCTTGGCATGCATTTATCCACCATACATATATCCACCATATTCAATATACTTGCTATTAATTACCTATTGTTAGGAAAGGTGGCCATAAGGAACTCCATCTTAATCTCAACATAAGTTCAACTATATATGTAGGTAGATCTTTAGTACCTATTAAGAGTTTCTCACCTATCAAATCATAATGACTAAATACCTCATTATAGTTGAATACAAACTTAGCAAGTTTTGTTAACTTTGTGATAGCCAAGTCATGGTCAATTTTATCATGATCCTATTTCTTTGAATAATAGACCTTAATAGCTCTTGAGGCTAACTCATACCCTCTTTTACTTGTCATTGATTCAAGACATAAGGTCATGTTGTTTAACACACAAAATTTGATTATTCTAGTTTAGACAGGTTTGGAGGCATTTTCACACATTCACATCAAGGCAAACCACAATGACAATGTCTCTAGAAGTTCATTCAAGATTGGAATAGACTTTGAAAAGCTAAATACTTGATGCAGGAGCATCCAGTGGTGTGAGGGCAATCTTGCATCACCCAAAAATATGCTTTCCATTTATGTTCCTGTTGTTTGTTTTTTGTAGATGTTTTTGCATTTCTGGATACCCTTTTCGTCGAATAAGAGTTTCCAACTTTCATAACTATTTTTCTACTTTTTTTGCTCAACTGCTGTTTTTAGTAGGTGTGAATTTGAAGGCGTGGGAAGACATAAATTTATGGGAAGGTTCAGGACAGAAAAATAAGCACTTTGGCAAAAGAATCAGGTCAAGATCATTCACGGTTTGAAAGTTATTCAAGTTCCAGTTTCTGCTTTTTGCCCTGAAAAACCTTTTGAGTCCAGTTTGAGGCACTAAACAATCCCGTATAGGCCCGAAAATTTGTGAAAACACCGCATCGTCTTTTTGAGAGCTTTCCGAAAAGGTATTATCATTGAAAATCCGACGGTCGGATTAAAAGTTATGGCTTCTGGAAGTTGGTGCATTTTTAGAAATGTGCTAATTTTCGAATGTGAATTTAAATTTGAATTTCAAATTGTAATTTTTGGTGCCAAACTGCCAAAACCATATCTTGAATGTTGTTTTTGGCTCCAAACCAAAAAGTGGTTATTTATGGGCTAGTTTCTGATTTTTGGGGAGCTTTTTGGGGAAAAGAGTTCGCATGCTGTGAAAAGGGGATTTTTTGTAATTCTGTAATTTTTCTGAAACTTTTGTAGCTTGCATGTATCACAGAGCTCAAGGATTTGGGATCCTCTGCATGTAAGATTTCCATTATTGAATAATAATAAATTTTTCTAGTTGTGCACATTATTTTTGTGTCTTGGGTTTGCTCCCTCGTCAGGTGGTATCAGAGCGGGTTTTCTTGAGCGTGTGGACAGATTCCCGATTGTGAGACAGTTTGCACCAGGACCCTAGTTTTGGGTTTGAGATATTCAAGATTCCTCCAAGAGTGATTCCTGGTAGGCGTGGTGGTGCCAGAGGTGGCATAGGTGGCATAAATGCTAGTGGAAGAGATCCATTGGTGGCCAAGGGTTTCAGAGCCCTAGAAATGAGAGGGTTGAACCCGAAGGAGGAGGATGAAGAGGGAGATCAACATAGAAGAGAAGAAGAAGCAATTGATCAAGATCGATAGATCAATAAGGGCCATCAAAGACTGCAGCACCTTAATAGAAGTCCCCATTCTTCCGGAAGTCCGAACTCCTAAGAGCTGGATTGACCGAATCAACGCAGCCAGAAGACATATTTCCGAGTTATGAAGAAGTAGAGGACCCAGATCAAGTTAAGATTGCAAAAATGAAGCTAAAGGGCCATGCCAATATTTGGTGGAAAGAGGTCCAGTTGGAGAGAAATCGAAGAGGAAAGGAAAGATCACCAGATGGGATCGCATGGTGCAGAAAACTCAAGAAGTCATACCAAGAGACTTACGAAGTTAGATTCACAAGAAATTGTATATTGAAGTATAAAGTCACGTGAAAGAATACATAGAATATTTTCACAAGATGATCATCGAATGGGCCATGCAAGAGGGCCAACAAGGAAAAGGTAGCCCGTTATCTTAATGGGTTACGACCGAGCATTCAAGAGGAGCTAAGCCTGGTCAAAATGAACACCATTGAGGATGCATACCAATTTTCTCTTAAAGTTGAGGAGAATTTGAACAAAATATTTGACAGCAAGCAAAAAGGACGAGGAGGTCAAAGTGGAAGGGGTAGTGGAAGATCTTCTGAGAGCATAAATGAGGATGAAAGGAAAAATAAAGATGTGGGTACCAAATGGCCGTAAGAATGATAACTTCTATTTCCCCGCGGATAAAAAAAAGTGATGATCAAAGAGGTAGAGGACGGAAGATTTGGGGCCGACCCTAAGAGGTGGTTTCGGTGAGGAACTTGTTTCCATTGTGGTGGAAGAAGGGCATCGAAAGCCCAAGGAATGTCCACACCAAGGGAAGGATAGATGTAAGGTTGGAAGGTCGCGGGAAGAGCTGTACATGCATGAGGAGGCTCAACTGGAAGCATTCAAATGAGATGGAAAGGGGAGAAGCCCTAGTGGTTGTAGAAGAGCCCCCGGGTGACCCAAGAGAAGGAACCGTAACATGTGGGGTGAATCTATTTTCACACAAGGTGTGCGAAGACAAACGTTGTGATGTGATTATTGATAGTGGGGATAACCGAGCAACCTGGTGTTAGAAAGATGTTACGGGTTGAAGCCAAAAAAGGGAAAGACATCCCACATCCATGTCGATTTCCTAGTTGTAGAAATACCACAAATTTTTGGTCAATGAGCAGTTCCTGGTAAAGTTCAAGATTGGGAGTTACCGTGATGAGGTACTCTGTGATATCATCCCCATGGATGCATGTCACAAGTTGTTGGGGAGGCTATGGCAGTTCAATAGGTGAGCTATGCATGATGGCCATGCGTATACTTATTCCCCCGGGATGAAGGATGATTCCACTATAAGTTGAAACCCCGCGAAGATGAAGAAAAGGTACGTGAGTGCTAGAATTTGTTTTGTTGATGGAAGAAATTTTAGAAGGCATAGAAGTATGAGAGGTGTTATGAATGACCATCGGAAGAAGATATATAGGTGCGAGAAGTTTTGAATTACGATGAGTTTCTCGATTATTTTGATAACGCAAGCCTAAGGGTTTACCACCAATGAGGAAGATCACCATCAGATTCACTGAACCGGAGCTAGTTTTCTCCAAAATAAGTACCATAGAATCACCTCGCAGGAAATGAGGAGTTGGAACGGCGTTCAATAGTTGCTGAGGAAAAGGCTCTATCCAAGAGAGTTCGAACTCCATGCAACACCATACTAGCACCAAAGAAGGATGGGGAGGGGAGATGCACAGACTCGGGCCATAGGGCCACATAACAATCAAGTACAATTTCCCTGCCTGGGTGATGGATAACTACGAATCGGCTGGAGTGGAGCCTGATTGCCAAACATAGATCTGCGATACTCACCCATCCGATTCATGAGGGAGGTGAATGGAAGACTCCCTTCAAGACCAATGAGGGCCTGTACAAGTGGTTAGTCATGCCTTTTGGGCTAACCAGTGCACCAAGCACATTCATGCGGCTCATGAATGAGGTACTAAAAGAGTTTCTAGGAAGTTTTGTCATTGTGTATTTAGATGATATTTTGATTTTCAATAAGAACTTGGATGAGCATTTAATGCATATTCTTAGGGTTTTTGAGAAGTTGAGAGAGGAGAAATTGTTGATAAATTTGAAAAAGTGTAGCTTTGTTAAATTTTTTTTAGTGTATTCTGTGGGTTTGTTGTCTTAGCAGAAATCAGCATTGGACCCAGAGAAGGTGAAAGCTAATGGGTCACCCTAAGAACTCGCTTACTAAGGTGGAGATCTTTCCATGGTTTCCATTAGTTTTGTGGTTCACTAAAACTTCAAAGAGCATTTGTGCACCGACCGGAATAAATGAGAGGGATAAGTTCAAGTGGGATATAATCGACGTTGAAGAGTTTTGACTGGTTGAAGCGTATAGTGACGTGAGCAACTATTTTAGCCCTCCGATTTCAATAAGGTTTTAGGTGGATTGTGATGCTAGTGGTTGTGCCATTGGAGCAGCTGGATGACAAGAGGGTAAAGCCCATTGGCTCACTTGAAAAAGCAAATGACTTGAAAGAGAAAGTACTCTGTATATGATCAAGAATTCTATGCAATAGTTCAAGCATTAAAGAAATGGAGACATTATTTGTTACCAAAGGAATTTGTTTTGTTTACTGATCATCAAGCATTACAGTATCTAAGTAGTCAAGGAAAATTAAATCAGAGGCATATGAAATGGGTAGAATTTTTGCAGAGTTATACTTTTGTTTTAAAGCATAGGAGTGGAAAGTCGAATAGGGTTGTAGATGCCTTAAGTAGGAGGCAAACATTGTTGACAGAGATGTAAATTGAAGTGGTTGGGTTCAATGAACTCAAGACATTGTACCCTGAAGATCTTGATTTCACAGAGGCTTGGAAAGATTACAAGGAGCCTGTTACAGTTGACAAGATGAAGTGGCTAGATTTCATAATCCAGGATGGCATGTTGTTTAAGGGAAGCCAATTGTGTATTCTGAGGAGTTCCATGAGGGAGAACCTGATAAAAGAGAAGCACATTGGAGGAATGGCAGGACATTTTGGTCAGGATAAGACCATTTCCTTTTTTAGTGAGCATTATTATTGGCCTCAATTATCACAGGATGTGAAGAAGTTTGTGCATAGTTGTAGGGTATGTCAAATGGCTAAAGAAGTGAGCCAGAATACTGGGTTGTATCAGCCCTTACCTATACCAGAGAGGCCATGGGAGGATATAAGTATGGACTTTGTTCTTGGTTTGCCAAGGACACAGAGAGGGAATGATTCAGTATTTGTGGTAGTTGAGGTGGTTTTCAGCGACACACATTTTATCCCAGTATGCCAGAAGCACCCATGATGCAACTCCAAATTACCTAATTTGTTTTTTCGTGAGAGGTGGTGAGGCTACACGGTTTTCCAAAGAGTATAGCCCCAAACGTGGAAAAAATTGTTGGCACTTTGGAGGACCTTGTGGAAGAAGTCGAAAATAGAGTTGAAGTTCGGCCGACACCATCCAATAGAACCGATGGGCGCATCGAGGTTGTGAATAGAAGTTCCGGGTAAACTTAATGAGATGCTTAGTAGGAGATAAACCCAAGGATGGGACTTGATCTCTGCCCCAGGCAGAATTTTCTTTACAACAATTCTATTAACGTAAGCACTGGTAGATCACCATTCTAGATTGTGTATGGAGGCAGTCCCAGGACCGCCCCAAAATTGAGGAAGATGGACCAAGAGAAGAAGACTAGTGCTGAAGCCGAAGACTTTGCATAGCACATCAAGAATATACATGACAAGGTAAGAGAACATATTAACAAGACGAATATGTAGTATAAGGCTAAGGCAGATCAAAAGAGGAGGTATAAGGAGTTTTATATTGGTGATGAAGTGATGGTCCACTTGAGGAAAGAAAGGTTTCCAGTGGGAACCTATAACAAATTGAAGATGGAGAAGTTCAGTCCCTGTAAAATTGTGAAGAGGCATGAATCAGGGAATGCATATGAGATAGAGTTGCCAGATGGAGTCAATATTTCCCCCATGTTTAATATTTCAGATTTGACAAAGTATCATGAAGGTGGCGCAGAGGAAGTACCAACAATAGAACAATGTGGCATTCCAACACCTACTTCAGAGAAGGAGCAAATTGAAGAAATCTTGGATAGCCGTGTGGGAAGGAGTACCAGAAACAGGCAATATGAAGAATATTTGGTGAAGTGGAGAGGAAGGCCTGTGAAAAATTCATCCTAGCTATCTAAGGCAGAGCTTGACCATTTGGGTTTTCCTCAACCATCTGAGACGTGACAGGGTCACTTCTCAAATTACCCTGGGTGTCTGATGCAGGAGCATCTAGTGGTGTGAGGGAAATCTTGCATCACCCAAAAATATGCTTTCCATCTATGTTCCTGTTGTTTTCTTTTTGTAGATGTTTTTGTATTTCTGGACACCCTTTTCATTGAATAAGAGTTTCCAACTTTCAGAACTACTTTTTTGCTTTTTCTGCTCAACTGCTATTTTTAGCAGGTGTGAATTTGAAGGCGTGGGAAGACAAAAATTTATGGGAAGGTTCAAGACGGAAAAATAAACACTTTGGCGAAAGAATCAGGTCAAGATCATTCACGGTTTGAAAGTTATTCAAGTTCCAGTTTCTGCTTTTTGCCCTGAAAAACCTTCCATGTCCAGTTTGAGGCACTAAACAATCTCGGATGGGCCCAAAAATTTGTGAAAACACTGCATCGTCTTTTTGAGAGCTTTCCGAAAAGGTATTATCATTGAAAATTTGACGGTCGGATTAAAAGTTATGGCTTCTGGAAGTTGGTGCATTTTTAGAAATGTGCTAATTTTCGAATGTGAATTTAAATTTGAATTTCAAATTGTAATTTTTGGCACCAAACCGCCAAAACTCATATCTCGAATGTTTTTTTTGGCTCCAAACCAAAAAGGGGTTATTTATGGGCTAGTTTCTGATTTTTGGGGAGCTTTTTGGGGAAAAGAGTTCACATGCTGTGAAAAGGGTATTTTTCTGTAATTCTGTAATTTTTCTGAAATTTTTGTAGCTTGCATGTATCGTAGATGTCGAGGATTTGGGATCCTCTGCATGTAAGATTTCCATTATTGAATAATAATAAAGTTTTCTAGTTGTGCACATTATTTTTGTGTCTCGGGTTTGCTCCCTCGTCAATACCACAAATATCAAAGTAGGCAAGCTTGATGATGATAGGTTTCCTTTCATTGACTCAAATATACATAGTGGGAACATAGTAATTGGAAAGGTTAGTTCACAACCATCTAATGCATAATTCAACCTCTAGTTGAAACATACTGAAGAAGGATTGATCAAATTTAGGAACACTTGAAACCTTGGAGCTTTTCCCAAACCCTTCCCCTACGAACTTGGGTCATAGGGGAATCCTTTGTCCAAGGAATACATACATACCTACTTCCAAATGGGATTGAAATCCCATGTTGTTCTTCTAAGATTTCAACTATTATGATGAGAAATTGCAGTTTCTCAAGTGAATATAACTTATATAGATATAGATAAAACCATTTTGTCACATAAATCTAAAACTATATAGATAAATCTAAAAAAAATTGGTAGGAATTTAAAATATTATAGATGAATGTCCATGGGGTTGATCTTAATTTATTTTTCACCATTGTTGGGCTAAGCCATTGCCCTTTTGTCACTGTTCTACAAAACCATCCATTTTCCCTCAATACACTAGGGTTTTAGAGAAACACCATATACCTGACCTCCCTAACTCAAATATTGTCTTCAACACATTAAAATCATCCTACAATAGGACAAACAACCTTCATTCATATTGTTCCATCCATCAAATTGAAAAACCCTTACTTAACAACCACAAATTCATAAGAAAATTGCCCTTGTCAGCCCTAGGGCATCACTTCAATGCCAAGTTTCTTGCTTTAACAGACCCCTAAATGCAATGAACCTCTATCCTACCATGTTGCACACCAATCCAATGAGTTATAGTTCCAAGACACTGGGTGGATTGGTGGATGTCATTTTTTTTTAGCCCTCAAACCCTTACACAGGCAAAATAGGGCAGTCCCTGTATTTGATTGTTTTCTCCCACAAAACAGTGATTTAACACTTCAAAAAAATGCAAATGAAAGGGAAAACACACACACACACACACATATATATCTACACTAATGATATCAAAGCATTTCAAGCTTGTACGGATCCGTACAACACAAAAGAACTTAAGAAAAATAGTAAAAACACAGAAAATTGCTTCAAGAACGTGGTATTTGATATGAAATTTTGGTATCAACTCCTCTAACAACCTTTTTTCGGGCCTTGGAAGGATTTTTAAATCATCTTAGACTCCAAATACCTTCAACCAACGTCCATAACTGAATTACAAACACTTAACAACCCATTATTTTACAAAATTACAATTTTGACAACTTTTAATGTCAACAATTGCAACTTTTTACATTATCAACTAGATGACTTCCAAGCACCATAAACACATTGAAAATGGTCTTGTTAGACCTTATTCACCTTGAATACATGACTCCCTACAAGAAAACCTATTCTACCTACTTTGACAATATTTGACCATCATTGACAATTTCTTAACATATTTGATCTTGTTTACAATATGGATCAATGAAATAATAAATGGTCTTTTAGACCTTATTAAAACATAAAACAACTTAGAAAACCTCCCTAGACACTTCTATGATCAACCTCTAATGCTCTAGTTTTGAACATAAGGTGTAGGTGCTCTTACACTAGAGACTCCCCAATGAGCTATGCTTGTATCACATGGAGCCATTTTCCATTGATTGTAGAACATATTATTGACCCCCATTCACAAAAAAATAATATGGTTGCTTGGGTAAAAAAGTGGAGCAACTCAAAGATAGGGTCTTAGCAACATTTAAAATTTAAAATTTCATTCTTCCTTTCTTATCATGCAAACTTGTGACTCAACAAAACAAGTATGCAAGGCCAACAACTTCAAAGCTAAGAATGGCAGATTGCTAAATGTTTAACCTTTTTTCTTTGCAATGGGATGGGAATACAATATGATAGAAGTGGGATTATAAATGCATCATTTGAAGAATCAAACCAATATGCAAAGATGAAAGAAAGTGCTAATTCCTTAAACTGAAAAAGTTTCTTTTAACTTTAAGTTTGTTGGGTAGCCAATTCTTTTAAGTTATCAAATCCTATCATCATACATAATCAAAATTTTGTTGTTTCAAATGACTATGAGCACTAACTTTCACTATTTGAAGATGTTTAAACCTTGTCATAGAGAACTAGAACATTGATGCAACCACTCATCCTACCTTAAAACATACCAAAAGTCTCCTGGCAATTAGAGATAGGAAGATTTAAGATGACTTAAATTTTTTTTATTGCCAAAGCATAAACTTATGATGACTTAACCAAGCCTAGTACACACTCCCTCCCCGTTAACCACTTATACATATGGAGTTTATTAGTGGACAGCTAAACCACATCACACGTGCACCTAAATTATGTCTATTAGTGTTCTAATTCATCTTTTTCAAGACAACTTAAACCAAAATATTATGTATGGTGAAACCATTCTTCTGCACACTACAGAAAATTTCAATGGAAATTTGCATTAAATGTAAATTTGCTGCTATTTTTAGTCATGTAGGTGTCCAATAAACCACTTGGTGGTGTTTCCCTTCAAGTTTATTTACTTGAATGAAGAGCAAAATTCCTTTGATTAAAATTAGAGAATACATTGGAGGCCTTGGTTGTGTAATTGGTGGACCATAGTCACATTTAACACTCGTTACAAAGTTTGGGAGTTAAAACGTTAAGTAGAAGTCTAGTAAATCAAATAACTTGGATTAAGAATGTGAGATTGTGAGATTGTGAGACTGATAATGACTATCATTCATTACCTTTTCCCCTCAATTGTCATGCAAAAATCCTTGGAACATTGCCATACATTGTTCGTGTAGGAAAATTCATCACTGAGTCTAGGTTTTTTAGGCTTCCATAGCCTCAACTACTGTGAACTGCATCTCCCAAACTCCATGTTTGTGTTAGGTTGTAAAATAATGACATTTTAAAGTCATTAATTGCAAGGGACAGTCTCCTTCATACATTGATTTGATTTGTGATGGACACATTTGGACAGTAGTAACAATAACTTGCAATCTATCAAGACTTGATTACCTTATAACCTATCAAATTCTAGCAATGAAATGACAAATTAATCATAATGTCACCTTGGGATCACATCACCATGAAAGAACTTCATCCAACATCCTTATGAGTGTAGGGTACCACCTGTAAATAGGTATTTGTTTGATCTGTCTTCCTGCGGAGTGAGGGAATCTATCAAGAGAAGAGGAAAGTGAGACATGTAGTAGGTTTAAAAGAGGGAGATCAACTAGAGGTCAAAGATTAGAAGAAAGTAAATTCTCAGAATGCATGGAATTTTTTCTGGTCGGCTGGGGGTCATGTTCTATGATGATGAGCATAGGGCTTACACGAGGTGCCCTTGAGGGTGCCAAACACTCACGGAAACAATGGGTACCCATGAAACTTCCTCCAATAAACACTGATTTTTGTGTCAATGAGAGGATATATTGCATAGCACAATCGTCATTACATGGTTTGGGACTATTTTGCATGGATGACATAAAGGTTTGTTATGACAAAGTTACTGAATTAATGGAGTATGTCAGACCCTATTACAGTTACAAAGATTAGATGCAACTGGTTCGATATACATGAAGTATGCATAGGTATGCACTATCAACAAATTATATACAGCCTAAAAGATAAGGATCAAAATAAAGGAGGGTTGCGTACATTGACGCAAAGGCCAAAAGCATCGTGGAATATTGCGTATTTATAAATAGTACATGATCAGGACAACAAATAAGCAACCCAATTGCATATTTGAGGCAAGTAAGGGAAACCGTATTCAGACAGGACAAATCAATAACTATAGAGGATGAGTTGCTAATCAATTACAATTTGAATCACATAGATACAAAAATAGTTACTTGTGGGGGTGGGTACATCATATACCATTTTATTATTATTTTTCATAAGTCTATTGGTTTCATTTTGGTAATTTTTATATATTTAATTTATGTTACAATGGGACATTGGATTCCAAACCCAGAATAGATTGTGATGCATCTTCGCACTTCTAATACTGACTGTGTTTTAATACCTTTCATTGTAATTGTACAAATTAGATAATGAACAAAATATTTTTATTATTATATTTTTTCATAAGTTTATTGGGTTAATTTTGACAATGTTTTTAATATTCTTTAAGGTACCAACATCGTGGGAAAGGAACGTGCTAATAGAGGAGAGAGCATCCATAGGGAGGTAAATATCATTATGCGATGATGACATTGTATATTCTGCAAACCCTTTGGATATGATAAGGAAGACCCAAAAAAATGCAATGAAGAAATCCTTCAGTTGTTATTCATAGTGCCTCAAACAGATGAGATAAGAGAAAGGGTTAAAATATTGATCGAGAGAGCATGAAACTTGCAAGTAAGCTGTCATGAGGTCTTTAATTATAACATAAGTTCATTCATGGTTTTATATTTTGTACTCTTTTATGTCATGAACTAAAATATGTGCTATTTTTTATAGGATTTTTTGTGTCCTCATGATGTTGTTGGCCATGATCAGGGTACTATAGGTGCTGCTCGGGGAGTAGGGGTTGGTACAAGTGTCGATCCTGATCTTCTTGCGTATACATCACATTATCCGACCTCATCATTCATTCCTATATTGTTGACTGAAATGTCGTCAACACATAGCATGTAGAAATTGGGTAGTGCACCCTCTGGTAGAGAACACATACCACAAAATTTGTCAGGACATGTACCTGGGGATGCAAAGGCCACTAGTACTGGTGATGTTTTAGTAGCATTTCCTAGATCTTCCTATATTACTAGTACAGGAACATTTCCGGTCACATTTGTGGTGACTGAGGATTTCGTTCCCATAAAGATAAAGAAGGTCCTAGGTACTTTAAATTTTTTTAATTATTATTATATATAATCCAATTGAAAATTACTTATTGATCACTCTTTTTAGACTAATGATCCCATGATCATTTTGTAGGAAATGATGTTTTTTATAAAAATCTAAATGATATTACATTGGAGGTCTTCATGCCCACCATACATACATGGTGGAATGCCCAAAATCAAGATTTAAAAGATGAGCTCATTAACCATTTAGTTGTGTTGTTTGGTAATAACACATTCAACTATACCGAGGTTCTTAAGAAAGCTGGTATCTATCTAAAGTATGTGAGGGACCAATATAGGTCACATTTAGAGAAGAAAAAAAAGTACGAGTGTCCCCCCATGATTCCAGAGAGGGAGTGGAAGGACCTGGTGTTGAATGGAATGGAGAAGGCTGAAAAGTAAAAAGGAAAGACACCACCAGGCCAAGGAAGGTATGTGATACTATCAACAATGTAATTATATACTGATTAATCTTTCTTTTTACATAATCTAACATATTTCAAAATTTTCATAAGCTTCTTGACACATCAAAGGAAACAAAAGCAAGACTAGAAAAAAATGAGCAACATAAACTTGGCTCTGGTGGTTATATGAAATTCACCACACAAATTGTAAGTATCAATAAATCAAATATTGCATCCAAATAATAAATGTCAAACAATTTTGGTTTTATCACACCATAGAAGCAAAATTCATGATCTTATGCAAAAATGTAGGGCTCTGAATTCAACAAAGTGCCCATAGAAGAGGACCTGGAGATTTCCTTCTAGCAAGACTATGGAGCCATGGCTGAATGCCTAAGGCTCTTGATTGGGCAAACACAGTCTTCCACTGCATCCGACACATAGGTAAATAAACTCAATGAAGTTTATTTAAAATTGAATACTTGTGCAATCTATTCAATATTAATTTCCACCATAAAGTAATTATGTGCCTATTTGTTTTAAACATGAAAGCAATGATAATACTGCACATGACATTGGAATGCAGCTTGGTGAGGGTGGATCACAACCTACAAATGAAGGTCATGGTGTGCATCCTGGTACTAGATGTATTCATGTGCTATACAAAACATAGTATGGATTAATACAATTAAACACATTTAATTGAAATTGGTGTATTAATTAATGTAACCTTTCGTGTTTCAACTTTATAGCATGTAGATCATGATCAACATGTTGAGCATGATCAGGCTAGAAAATATCAAGAACATGATGTGGCCCCATCAGGTAAAGAGGACCACTCTAATGTTCTTTTAAACATATTTAATTGCAATTGGTGTATTAATTAATGTAAACTTTCGTGTTTCAACTCTAGATCAGGATTTAGAGGGTGTTTAGCATGTTGAGCATGAGGCTATAAGACAAGATCAGGAAGATGGTGTGGCCCCATTAGGTAAAGAGCACCACTCTAATGTTCTTTTAATTAATGAAATACTTGTAACAATAATAATAAAACATATCAATTTAACATTTCTTTATTATTGCAGCAGATCCCCCTTTGCAGCGGCCTCCACGTTGTGAGTACACGACTAGGCATATATTAAGATCATGAGAAGAGCACAAAACAATTGAAGGGGGAAAAATGATTTAGAAAATGATAATTTCTACTTTCTTGTAGCTGCAAAAGGAAACAAAAAAAAAGTGATTGTAATCATATTATGACAACCATATTTTTGATAATATTTAAAAACTGAAAGAATGAATGTTATATGTTATTAATGGATGAATGAATGATTAATGTTATATGATCAGGTATGGGGAATTGAGAGTGATGTGAGGGGGGGAGAGGGGTCAAATGAGCTTCCACCATCACGTGGTTGGCCCTGTTAAGTAGAGAATTAAACTATTCTCAAAACAAAGAGAAGCTCAATAAAGTAATGCACTTTTAAATATAAGAAATGCATCGTTTGAAGCATCAAACCAATATGCAAAGATAAAAGAAAGTGCTAAATTTTCACTATGTTGGCAGAAAAATGATTCTTTATACCCTGATGCCTTCATTTTCCAAGCCAATTTCTCCTACTTTGCATAGCTCTGCCATGTTTGTGGATGTGATATGTCTCCTACATAAAAAACATGTACCAGTTTATGGCCTTCAATCCAACTACATCCAAGTATCTTTTTAATTCCTCCATCTTTCATCAATCTCTTTTCTATTTGAACCTCTTACATATGTTTTAGATGAAGAACCCATTATTGTGAAATGTGCCTCTAGTTGAATAAAGTGAATCCATGCTCTGCATCATAATTTGAAGTTGTTTCCATTCCAATGTTCTTAGTTTAGTTTTTTTGTATAGCTTTGTATGAATACCGCATTGTGTTGTATGTGGATTTGGTTTCAAATCTCTATTTATTTTGTTTTTAGTGGTGATATAACTCTAAAATTTGACTTTTGTGCATAATAGGTTAGTGGAAAAATTAACACCTCTAAAGGGTTTAGAGGCTCGATTGAGATAGATACACAAATATTTGGATCTTGTTGTTGATAGGAGGTTTCCACTTAACCATGAAATTTTGTACCATCTGTAGGTATGCAAAAATTTCTCTACTTACATTCATTCAACTTACTATCTTCCTTACCAAAATCTACCCTTGTTAAGCCACAACGATAACTAGCACATTGTCATAATGCTTCAATCTCAGTCATTAATCTTTGTCTTGAAAAAAAGGATAATATTAATTAATACATTACTAAGGGTAAAAATATTTTATAAAGAACTATGGAGGATAAACCATAGTCTACCAATCCATTAGAGACTCACAGTGCATAAAACCATTGAAAATACATCACAGTCATAACCTTTGCTAAGGGCACATGATAGTCTTTTGGATTGTTTACAAATTCATATCTATGATCATAAGCATCATAAGACTCTATAATATTTTTGATTTCCCTAAGTTGAATGATCGTTGACTTTTCATTTAGTTGTCTGTTCCTTTGTCTTAGCACTGTCACCCATATTCATCAAATGACTAAGCATTGTTGATCTTTCATCTCATAGTCCATTTTATTGATATTTTCATACAATTTTTTTAACTGTTAAGACCATCCTTTATTAATTATTGATTTTCTTTTAAATAATTTCCTACCTCTCATGATTTGGCATCTTCTTGAAGACTCTAAACTCTTTCCATCATTGCTCAATTGGTGAGGGGGACTGCCACTGTACTTGTTTGAAATCCTTGTGGACTGTCATCCTTTGAATCTACCCTTTACATGACTATCTTTTACTACCCTTAGTTGATAGTCCTTCTAGGTGACTCCCTTTATATGTATGGTGATTTTCTTCTTTGAGCAATCAATTTGAGTGTCATTTGAATATTGAAATTTTCTCTTTCATGCCTACTAGGTTTGTGCTATGCTCCTCTTTTGTGCCCATTGACCTCATACATTTAATATGAAAATCCGTTAGTGCTCTTGAGGCTTTTCATCACGATTCATAGTCAAAACCTTTATAACACAGTCATAAAGAGACCTATTTGGCACAAAACACAGTCACAACTTATAGTCATTAATCACTGTCCAAAGTCAAGATAACTGTCCTTTCAACTTCACAAGCTCACTGCCATTTAAATTTTCTAAAATGACTATCTCTTGAAGACATTTATGACTATCCTAGGTTTTATTCATGGTGTTTGATATTTTTTGCACCCTCATTACTATCATTTCCCTTGTGAAAATCATCTTTTTTCAGTTGATTGTCATTATTTTTCCTTGAGATTTGACCCCTTTGTGATTTCTCATCAAAACTCTATATCTTTAGTATTCCTCCATAGCACTGCCCCTTTGTTACATCATACATTGTGTATTGCTTCTTCCTCATGAATATCAATGCACATGACTATCCTTGCAAATATATGGTTTATCCATTTGTGACTATCTTTTCATGCTTTTGACTTCCTTGTTGCACTTTCCTTGTAACTATCTTTAAATCATGCCATTTTCATAGGTTATTAGTCATAACAAACTATCCTTTCAACTTCACAAGGTCACTCAGTATTTGTTTTTTATCCTTGGAATATCATCATGACTATCTTGGTGATCATTGTCCATCATTGAATATTTTGACTCACTTTCCATGTCTTGAAATTTAGCATGTAAAACCTAAGACTCATGTCCTCATATGCTTCATGCCTCCAAGTCTATCCACAAAAAAATTCATTCTCTATGACTCATGCTCTATGATCTATTTTCTTGCATTTGTTCTCTCAATGCTATTCCTTTTGTATGTCATTGCATAAGACTGCCTTTAAGTGTCACCTTCTTACAAACCCTAGGGTTTAATGCATAAGGTATTTGTTAATGCTCTTTGCACACAATTCATTGTGGGAGCTAACTCTATCCATTGAATAATATATGAACCCTTTTCAATGTAAGGTGACTGCCATAAACCATTGCCCCTTTCCTTCTTCACGGTCACTGTCTTAATCACATTGGATGTGACTTGAATCCTTTGCCCTCTTGAGACTTGTAGATTTCCCATTCAATCTTTCTCATGTCAAACATATCACTAGTCATTTGATCATATTTATACCCTACACTTGCATACCTTTTCTTTACAAATCCATTTTATTGTCATGCCTCTTTATGCTTGGACTATACTATCTTCTCATCAACTAATGACCTCTTATGGTAGTCACAAAGACCTATGAGTACCTGAATTGGTAGTCTACTAAGATAATTGATTTCCTTGTCTTCCCTCTTCTTTTGCTTGATCACTTGATGGAACTGCTATAAGGATGTTTTCCAATTTTCTTTATGTATGTAAGAACTAAATTAGGTTATGATGGGTGTGAATGATTCTCTCCTTACCCAAGATGTAGTGGCACCATTGCTTGATAGCTTCTATGGTGACATACAACTCCTTTTCATAGGTAGAGTGATATTGAAAGTCTCAGAATGATACATGATCTAATGTTCATGCATATGGGGTGGAGTGCATAGTTAGATGCATTAGTTTGAATTTCAAAGGGGTGTGCTATGTTAGGTATTTTGTAGAGGAATTGCTTGAGCTCCTCGAAGGCATGTTGTGTAGGTGTCCACGAGAATGGTGTCTTGGTGTGCATGATTTGATTGAGTAACCATGCAATGTGAGAAACCTAGAACAAATTTGGGATAGAAGTTGGAAAGTTTGAGGAAATTGTACAAGTCAATGAGGCTACATTGTGTTTGTCAATCTCAAATTGGCTTGATTTTTCTAAGGTCTACATGTATATTGGCGTGGTCAATGATGTAGCCCAAGTACTAAATCTATGTGGCTCCAAAAGTGCATTTTTCGAGGTTGGCTTGCAACTTGAATTGGTGTAGTGTATCTAGTATGCATGAGACTTGCTCCATGTACTCCTCCTAAGTTTTGCTAAAGAGGTGGATGTCATCTAAGTAGAAAATGATGGAATTGGTGAAGGTTTTTAGGATATCATTCATTAGGAACATGAATGTGGCTAACCCATTATGCCATCTATTCATACAATCCTTGGTTTTGAAAGATTTTTTCCAAATAAATTTAGTTTGAGCTAGTACTTAATGGTATCCTAATTTGAGGTTAGTCTTGGAAAAGTATTATGCACTTTGAAATTGGTCCAACAAGTCATTGATGCATGCCAAAGGTTATTTGTTTCTCACTGTGATCTTGTTGAGTGTGTGATTTTGATGAATAGGCTCTAGGCATCATCCTTCTTATGTGCATGGACTATTGGGCTGCTCCATGGTGAAGAGCTAGGTTAGATCTTGCCTTGATTTAGTAGCTCTTGGGTTTGATGTTGAAGTTAATCATTCTCCTAATAGAATTGTGATACAAATATATATTTAGGAGAGGGAATTTTCAAATCAATTTGGTGTTATATTGCACATTGTATTGGATTTGCATTCTTCAAAGATGTCTTCGTATTGCTGCAATATCTTGTCAAACCTTTCTTGTTGCATTGGGATTGGAATATTTGTGAGCACTATTATTGTGTGTACTTGCTTGTGTAGGTGCATTTGTGGACTGTGAGAAGCACAAATTTCTATGTGTGGGAAATGATCTTGCAATAAGATCATAGAATGTGTAATGGAAGAACAAAAATGCAAACCAAAGACACTCGAGATGCAGAAGGATTTTGTTAGATATGTCACTTCTATTGTGAAAGAAAAAGGGAAATTTGTAGGGAGGATTTAGATGGGAATCTATGGATTACTCTAACCATATTTCATGTACACTTCAATTATTTATACAAAATAGTTTAGCTAGGTTGTTAGCTAAACTCCACATAGATGTTGACAAATGTCTCATGTTTATGGCAATCAGAACAAACTTGAAGGTTCTTAACAACTCTGCTAGCTGTACTAGGGGCCATGTTTAACAAAAAAAATGCAATTGGTAACTTTTCACTATGGTGGTAGATAAATATATATATTTTTTTAAACTACAATATTTCGTCGAAATTTCGACGACCATAGTCTGACGGAACAAAAAAAATTGTGACGAGGTTGCTATACACGCGATGAAGTTTTTTTTTCGCAATAGCAACTCCACCTCATTGAAAAAAGGATGAATGTTTGTTATTTTTTTGACACTTTCAAATGGGCGCTCTACAACGTTTTTGTGTTTTTTTTCCATTGATAGATGGACAAAGTTATGTCAATTTTTTGACAAAAGTCACCAAAATTTTCCATGGTGATGATCGACGATGCTGGGTTGTGGTTTCGATGAATAAAAGTTGGTTTTTAAAGTGACAAAATTCTAGCGACGAAATTCTAATGACGAAATTTAAAATAGTGTTTTGTTAGAAATTCAAAAATATTTTGTCGATATGTCACCAAACATTTGTGAGAATTTGTAGTCAAATGCAATAGTGTTGGTGAAATGGAGAGGAAGGCCTATTGAAGATTCATCCTAGTTATTTGAGGTTGAGGCTAACTATCTTGGTTTCCCTCTAATTCTTGAGAAGTGACAGGGTCACTTTTCAAATTACCCTGGGTGTCTGATGCAAGAGCATCCAGCAGTGTAGGGAAATCTTGCATCACCCAAAAAATTGTTTTCTTTATTTTCTTTACTTGTTTTGAGTCCCATGATGGAACTTAAGGGGTATAAGACTATTAGGCATCAAAAATAACAAAAAATGAGCACTTACTATTTTTAGTAAGTCAACCTAAATGGGCTCGTATGGACGTGAAAATTTACTCCAAGGAGTAGAGCTGAAAAACATTTTTGTTCATGAAAGAGTCACCTCAATACCCTACACGGTTTGGGAGAAATTAATGTTTATGTCCTGGGAAATTTCTCAAATGTAGCTTCAAATTTAGATATAAAACTTTAGAGGACCCAAAACAGCTCAAAAAGTGGCCAAACTGACCTATGGTAGATTGAGGTGTTGTAGATCTCGTCAAGAGCTTTTCAACGATATGCAATAATAGAAAATCGGATGCCCAGATCAAAAGTTATGGCCCCATGAACTTGGTCCTCTAAAAAGTGAATTTCATAAAAAAATTCTTACCAGGCTAGAAATCAAACGGTGGGACTTTTGGCGTTGAAACAAAAAGGGGAAATTTGAACTTTCTAGAACATTCTAGGGCAGTTATTGGGGAAAATAAAAAAGGGTTAAGTGGGGGTTGTAGAAGGTGGCCTTGATAGTGCAAATTGTGGCTCCAAATAGTATATTTTCTTTTCACAGTTGATTTTGTTGTAATAAATCAAGCCCATGAGGTTGTAGCATGCAAGTTTTGAGTCTGTAATTTCATTTTCTGAAAACAATTGAAAGTGGATCATTTTTTTGTCTCACATATTTTGTGTTCGTATCCATTGTTGTGATTTATGTGGGTTCTGGGCGATGTGGCCCTCATCACTCTATGTCTAAATTTATTGCATGTAAAGCATTGACCAGTAAAGGATGGAGCATTCTGATTCATTTTGCTTCTACATTCCATTGCTCTTTATCTAAATCTATTGCAAGAATTAAAAATCCCATTGAAATATGGGTACCTTTGAGCATTTGGTTGTTTTAATGGAGTTCTTCTAGCATTGTTTTTTTATTCCAAATCTTGCCATTATTCTTCTTGTCTTTAGTCTTCTCTGGTTCATTGATCTTCTTTGCATTGGGTGTCTAATCTGATTTTGAGCTTTCACCTTTTTCAAGTCCCAAACCACCTTTGTCTTTGGATGCTTTCTGACTTGCAATCAACTCAACAAGCATTGTATAACTTGTATTGAATTTACCTTCATGACTTCTTGCTTTCTCTAGATCTAATCTTAGATTTACTACTTCTTGTTCAAGCCTTATGCATTCATTATATTTTATTTTACCATTGCATTTAGACATTCCTCAACTCTTTTCTTTTCTTCCACTTGCACTTTCAGTTCAGTGATGTCTTCATTTGCTTGCTTCAATTTTTCATTGACTTCCTTATGCCATTCTCTGAACTTCTAGATTTGCTGTCTCAATTTTTTGAGTCATTCATTTGCTTCTTTAACATTTTCCTTTAGATCTTCTTTTTCACCTTCAAATTTTTCAAGATCTTTAAGATAAACTTTAAGTTTTCCATCTTTGTCAAGCATGCAATCTTCTTTTGTGTATTCAATAGTAAGAATATCTTTTGAAGGAATTGAATTTTTTTTATTAGCCATGTGTTCAATCTCCAAGATCTTCCCAAAGCAGTCAAGCTCCTTCTAGGGATCCAAGCTCTAATACCAATTGTTGAACACTTGGAATACTAAGAG
>VDFB02196435.1:18322-39198 GCA_007258455.2 Sequoia sempervirens | reverse complement strand
TAAGGGTTTATGGTTGAGGTTTTAAGGTATTGGGTCAAGAGGGTAGAGGGTTGATGGATTAGGGTTTATGGTTTAAGGGTCAACAGTTGACAGTTTAAGCGTTTAGGGATTAACAGTTTAAGGGTTGAGGGTATAGAGTTGAGGGATTATGGTAGAGAGAGATTTTTCTAGTTATGTAGGTAGAGGATGGGAGTGGGAGAGAGAGGGAGTGGGAGATAGAGGGATCTGAGAGAGATAGAGGGAGTGAGAGAGAGACTTGAGAGAGAGAGAGGGGGGGTAGGAGGGAGAGACTTGAGAGAGAGTGACCTGAGAGAGGGAGAGGGGGTAGGAGGGAGAGACTTGAGAGAAAGAGAGATATGAGAGATTAGGGTTGAGGGTAGAGGTTATTGGGTTGAGGGTAGAGGGGTAGAGGGTTTAGGGTTTAGGTTTTAAGGGTTGAGGATTGAGGTTTAGGGTTGAGGGTATAGGTTTGAGGGTATAGGGTTGAAGGATTAGGGTTGAGGGTCCAATATATAGGGTAGAAGGTATAGGGGTTGAGGTTTTAGGGTTTAAGGGTTAAGGGTTGAGGATTGAGGGTTTAATGTATAGGGTAGAGGGTTGAGGGTTGAGGGTTGAGGGTTTAAGGGTTGAGGATTGGGGTTGAGGGATTAAGGGTCGACAGTTGAGGTATTAAGGTAGGGAATTTAAGGGTTTAAGGGTTTAAGGGTTGAGGGATTAGGGTAGAGGGTAGAGGGTAGAGGGTTTAAGGTTTTAGGGTTTAAGGGTTGAGGGTTTAAGGTTAAGGGTAGAGGGTTGATGGTATAGGGTTGAGGGATTAGGGTTGAGGGATTAAGGGTTGAGGGTTTAGTTTAAGGGTTTAGGGTTTAGGGATTAGGGTTGAGGGAGTAAGGGTTTAGGGATTATAGGTTGATGGTTGAGGGTTTAGGGTAGAGGGTTTAAGGGTTTAGGTTTTAAGGGTTGAGGGTTGAGGGTTTATGGTTGAGGGTAGAGGGTTGAGGGTATAGGGTTAAGGGATTAGGGTTGAGGGTCCAATAGACAGGGTAAATGGTATAGGTTTTGAGGGTTTAGGGTTTAAGGGTTGAGGGTTGAAAGGTTAAGGGTTGAGGGGTGAGAATTGGGGGTTTAGGGTTTAATGTATAGGGTAGAGGGTGTTGGATGTTGTGGTTGTGTTACTAATATGTGGTTGTCATTGATGTCAACGCCACTAGCCTTATTGTATTGAAGGTTGTATATGTTGAGGATATTGAGAAAATTGTTGAAGGAAGAGTTACAGAGTTGTTGGTTACTACTAGAACAGTAAAGGTCATGAAGGTGTTTTGTTTTGTATGATGAAGATCAGTTGTTGTGGACTAAAGGGTTTATTGCTGAGAGTATCTAGTTCATCTATTGGAAGTTTCAGAGGTCCGCGTGAAGATTTGATCATGCTATGAATAGTTATGTTCTGACAGTGTTTATGTGGCTTCTGTCAGTGTTCCTGATTGAAGATTATGTGATTATGATCATTTTTGTTGTTGTGGATGTTTATCTATTAGTTCTTATTGTTTGTGGATGCTTCTAGATCATTCTCTATTTTTTTTGTACGTCCGTGTTGATCAAAGTGCTTGTGGTTGAATATTTTTCTCATGTATGTTCAGGTTTTCATGTTCTTGGCCGACATAATGGTTGTAACATGTTGCAGATCCTTGAACATCAAAATTTGAATGTTTGGCATGTTCGAAGATATTGTTTTGGGTCTCATCATAATATTAGCTGATGGTGTTTGATTCACATTAAAATTTATTTGTAAAATTGGGCCGACATTGTAAATGTGTTTTATATTTCTGGCCGACTAAGTTATTGAAGTATTTCATGTTGCGGATATATAAGAGTAGTTGTTTGAGCAAAGTTAGTGTGGAAGAGTGTCTGTGAAAGAAAAGGAAATCTAGAGAAAGGGAAAGTGCGCAAACATTGAACTAATCATTCGATTGTAGAACATAGTGAGAAGAAGGTTGAGCGAAGTGTGAAGAAGGTTTTGTGTGCTTAATTGGAACTGTAATTAGGCTTGTGTAGAAGTTATTTTCTCAGTTCACACCCTGTGGATCTAATCCAAATTACTGTGTATTGTTGGGTAGTGAGCCCTCTTGTATTTGAGCAGTGAGCTCTAGGTAGTGTGCTTGAATGCATGTGCATTCCCATTATTATTTTCATTATACTTTTAATAGGGTATAATATTGTGGACTAACATCCACCGTGGTTTTTCCCCTAATAGGGTTTCTACATAAAAAATCTTGGTGTTCTCTGTGTTTCTAATGTGTTGATTGTTTATGGTTTATTATCCTTTCATCAGATCTGAGATTAAGTTAAGTTTGAAATGTTTAATATTCTGTGACAACTGATTCACCCCCCTCTTCGTTGTCCGTCCTTGTTTTTCCAACAATTGGTATCAGATCAGGTTCCACTAAAGAAGTTTAAAAGCTTGAGGTGATCTGAGATGGCATCATATAAGGACAGTCCTAGATTCGATGGAACAAACTACTCATTGTGGAAAGCCAAGATGGAATGTCATTTGAGGTGTATTGGAGAACCCTTCTGGAAGATTACAAAGAATTCATATGTTATTCCTCAGAATGGTCCTTCCACTGCTGATGAGATTAAAGAAGCTGAGAATAATGCTAGGGCTATGGAAGATTTGTTGAGCACTCTAATAGATTCATAGATGACAAATGTGATAGGTTTGAAGACAAATCATGAGATTTGGATGAAGCTGGAAACTTTATATGAAGGATATGTACATGTGAAGATGGCTAAGCTATAGAGTTTGAAAGACAAGTATGAAAATTTGAAGATGCATGAAGATGAAAATATCTCTTCTTTTATGTAAAGAGTAAATGAAATAGTGATGGGTATTAGATGTGTTGGTGGTACCCTGGAAGAGGAACTAATTGTAGCTAAAGTGCTCAGATCATTGCCTCTCTCTTACAAATCAAAGGATCATGCTATTGAAGAAACCAAATCATTGACGAATATGACAAGAGATACACTGATTGGTAAACTTGCTACCTTTGAGCTGAGTGAATTTGGTGAATCTATTCCCAAGACTAAATCTATGTTCTAGGCTAATGTATCCAGAAGAAACAAGAAAAGATGTGATCTGGGAGAGTTCCAGAAAGTCATCCAAGTATGATGAAGAACTGAAACAACTTGAAGATGAAGAAAGAGAGGTAGAAGAATTGGAAGCACTGATTGTGAAGAAAGAAGGTAGAGGACAAGGTAAGTATAAAGATAATGGAAATGAGGATGAATGGGTGTTCCTTTCTATCAAGGAAAATGGTCTGGTGGTTACTAAATCAACTAAAGTTGAGAAATCTCTTGCAGCCTGAATTGAAGAAAAGAATGAGTGGGTTATTGACAGTGGATGCTCACATCATGTGACTGGTGATAAAACCAAATTTGTAGGTCTAGAGAAGTATGACGGTGGGGTTGTAATATTTGGAGATAACAATGTTGGTGTGATTCATGGTAGAGGATCTATTTGTCTTGGTCGTAAGCATAACACTGATGATGTTCTTTATGTTGAAGGATTGAAGCACAACTTGCTGAGTGTTGGAAAAATGGTGGAAAAGGGTTATGATCTTCAATTCAAAGATGGAAGATACAGGATACTTGGAAGATCTAGAAAAGTAATTGCTTTAGGTAAAAAGATAGAAGGTAATAGTTTTCACTTGAATGCTGCTAGTGAAAGTTGTTTAATTGATCAAGTAGATGAAAGTTGGTAATGGCATAGGAGGTTGTATCATGTGAATTTTGATAACATTGTCAAAGTAAGCTCCACTGAAGCAATAAGAGATCTACCTAAGCTAGTAAATCCTGCTAACATAATTTGCAAGGAATGTCAGATGGGAAAACAGACTAGAGTTTCTTTTTGGAGAAAAAAAATCATTCAAATGGATTACTGGAGCTAGTACATACTGATCTATGTGGTCCCTCTAGAGTTAGAAGTCTTCATGGAGAAAGGTACTTTATGCTGCTTATTGATGATTATTCTAAGATGATATGGGTTGCTTTCTTAAGAGAAAAGTGTGAAACATTAGAGAAGTTCAAAAGTTTCAAAGCTATGGAAGAGAATGAGAAAGGCCTGAAAATTAAATGCTTAAGGTCGGATAGAGGTGGTGAGTTCACCTCTAGGGATTTCAATTCTTTTTGTGAAGAGCATGGAATTAGAAGACAATTATCTACTCCCCGAACCCCTCAATAGAATGGAGTTGGAGAGAGAAATAATAGAACAATTCTAGATGCTACTAGAACAATGATGATAGAAGGAAATGTTCCTCATATCTATTGGAGTGAAGTTGTAAGAACTACTATGTACACTTTAAACTAGGTAAATGTCAATGGTAATTCTGGTAAGACTCGTTTTGAACTATGGTTTGGTTATAAGCCTACTATTAGATATTTCAAGATCTTTGGAAGAAAGTGTTATATCAAGAGAGATGAGGATATAGGAAAGTTTGATGCAAGAAGCGATGAAGGAATCTTTCTAGGTTACTCTACTAAAAGCAAGGCCTACTGGTGCTATAACAGAAGACTGAAAAAAATGGTTGAGAGTGCAAATTTCAGAGTTGATGAGGACTTTGCTAGATCATTCAAATATTGTGGATATGATTCAGATGACCAAGAAGACAACACAAAAAAAGGGGAAAATGCCCAGACACAGAATAAACTTCAAATTGTTCCATATGTTCTGGTAAATCAAGTAAGTCAGGAAGGAGAGACAAGTGCAAGTGCAGAAGAAAGAACAAAAGAACCAAAAGCTCGAGAGAGTCCCAAAGTTCCAAGGTATGTGAAGCTAAATTATTTTGAAAATCAAATTATAGGAGACAAGAATAAAGGTATACAAACCAGAAGAAAGATTGCATAAGAGTATTGCCTGATTTCCAAGATTGAACCTAAAGATGTCAATGAAGCTTGCAAAGATGAACACTAGATGGAAGCTATGAAGGAAGAACTGATGTAGATTGAAAATAATGATACATGGATACTTGTTACCAGACCTAAAGATAAAAATGTGATTGGTACTAAATGGGTCTTTTGGAATAAGCTGAATGAACAAGGTGAAGTGGTCTAGAATAAAGTAAGACTGGTCAGTAAAGGGTATTCACAAATGTAAGGTATTGATTTTGAAGAAACCTTTGCCCCTGTTGCAAGAATTGAAGCTGTTAGATTATTTCTTGTTTATGCTGCATATAAGAATTACAAAGTATATCAAATGGATGTAAAGTCAGCTTTTCTAAATGGTGAGCTAGAAGAAGAAGTATACATTTAACAACCAGATATATTTCAATTGACTAACAAGGAAGACATGGTTTTCCACTTGAAGAAAGCTCTATATGGACTCAAGCAAGTCCCTAGAGCCTGGTATGCTAGACTAGACAAATACTTACTAAAGCTTGGATTCAATAAAGTTACTATTGACAACAACTTGTATTTCAAGTTGGATCATGAAAAAGAGTTAATTATTGAGGTCTTTGTTGATGACATTATTTTTGGAGGAAATGATAATCTATGTATGAAGTTTGCTGATGAAATGAAGAATAAATTTGAGATGAGTATGATTAGAGAGATGAAGTTCTTTCTGGGATTGCAAGTTACTTAGTTAGACAATGGGATTTTCATATCTCAGTCCAAATATGTGAGAGAGCTACTAAAAAGGTTTGGCATGGAAGACTCAAAGCTTGTTGGTACTCCCATGGTGACCAGATGCAAGTTAACATAGAATGATGATTCTCCTAAGGAAAATCAAACAAGATATAATGATTGGTGGATTTCTCTACTCAACTCAGACCAGACAAGACATTATGAATGTTGTATGTATGGTTTCTAGATTTCAGGTTGATCCAAAAGAGTCTCATGTGACTGTTGTAAAGAGAATCTTCAGATATCTGAAAGAAACAATTGATTCTAGACTTTGGTATCCTAAGGATGATGATCTTACTTTGAGTGCATATACTGATGCGGATTGGGTAGGAGATGTTGATGAAAAGAAGAGTACTAGTGGTGGTTCCTTCTTCCTAGGGGAGAAGTTGGTGTCTTGGTTGAGTAAAAAGAAAAATTCCATTTCTCTATCTACTACTGAGACAGAGTATATTGTTGCTGCAAATAACTGTACTCAAGTAATGTGGATGAAATAGTTGTTGAAAGATATCAGAGTGGTATATGAAGAACCTATTTCCATATACTATGACAACTCAAGTGCAATTAACATACCAAATAATCTGGTGCTACACTCTAAGACCAAGCATATATCAATCAAGTTTCACTTCTTGAGGGAGAAAGTGAATGAGAAAGAAGTTAGACTGGGGTATGTGCCTACCAAAGAACAGGTTGCATACATTTTCACTAAGTCATTGTCGAAGGATACTTTTGAGTGTCTTAGAGGGATGATAGGGGTGATTACCCCTAATAATATGAACTAGAGATGCATTTACTTGCATCAATCTGTGTGCTTCATAGATATTTCCTAATCCAGATTGATGTTTTTGTGGCTGCTACTTAGGGGGAGTAGTCAGATGTGCAAATATGTGGTTAAAAGCTTGTATGTGGGAAGGTAATGCTTACCTTTGTCATTCATATCAAAGGGGGAGAATAGCAATGCAAAAAATTCTTTTGGGGAGAAGAGTAGTTAAGGAGAAGAGTCAGAATCTAAGGGGGAGTTAGTGCAGCTGTGTTGATGATATTTTTCACATCATGAGTTTCCATCAATTCCAAAGGGGGAGATTGTTGTATGATGTGGTTTTTTTGCTGATATGTGGTTGTCATTGATGTCAACACCACTAGCATTATTGTATTGAAGGTTGTATATGTTGAGGATATTGAGAAAATTTTTGAAGGAAGAGTTACATAGTTGTTGGTTGCCAGTGGAATAGTAAAGGTCATGAAGGTGTTTTGTTTGTACTGTTAGCTCTTAAAAATGCAGGTTTGAACCATGAAAGGTTGCCAAGCTTTCACAACATTTTAGGGTAATAGAAAAGGTCAAAATATTTAGACCTTCTACTCTTCAGGTGCTGCTAGACCTAGGTGGGTGTACCTATTTGAATGAAGCAGACTTGATGTGCTTATCTCACTTGAAATGTTTTGCCCACAATGGCAGAGGGAAGTGAACAAATGAAATCAACCTGATAGCAATAGCAATCTTCTGATCTAAATCCTAAAATACTCAATTGAAAGATGTAAAGAAACCAAATGAATCAAATGATGAGATGTAGAGACCAGTGCCTTATTAGGTATGCAGAGTCAAATGAAATAGCAATGGGAAACTTATTCTGGCTAAAACTCAAATTGCCGGCATATGTTATGTTTATAACTTATACAAACATGCAAGATTGTGACTACTAAGCTCTACTTTAATAATCTAGATCAATCTTCCTGATTACTGTGATCAACCAAAAGGATTTAATCTCTCCTTGAAAGAACCAATAGATTAATCACACAAAAACAACAAATGTACACTGATAAACTAAAAATAAGCTTGTTACTTCAATTTAAATAACCAGAAAGAATCAACTTGGAGACAACTTAGCAATACTTTTAAATAAACTCAACATGCAATTGACACCAGAAATAAACTACCACACCAGCTGAATTTCATTGAAATCGCTGTTTGAAAACATGCAACATAGTCTCTGGAATGAGAAATTTACTATATTGTATCCATCTCTACCTACTGCCTCTAATCTAAAATCTCCCCCTATCTTACATTCGGAAGTGCCTATTTATACACCAGTATTAGAAATAAAAACACCTTAACCGTAGAGTTCGGGAACGTTTCACATGTTGGCTTCCAACGACATTTTAGAAAATCTCATATGTTGGCCCACAACGCTTTAATTTTATTAATCATTAGTGAGCCAGTCACTAAGACAATGCAGCAGTATGCCGAAGGAAATTATAACATTGATCACTGTCATCTCGTGTTCCTCTATTCTTTGTGTTATTCGCTTTCGCCGTGACCAACTGGAGTCGGTGAGACGTCAAACAACATATATGATGTTTCATCGAGAACCCCTTTATGTCCTGTGTGTCGTTGTAACTTATCGCTCTCGAGGAGACATTTCATAGAATTCTCTTGTTTCACCGAAAGTCCTTATGCATTCTCCAAGTCGCCAAGACAACACACAATCGGGGAGAAGTCCCATAGAGTTTTTCAAGTTATACCGAAAGCCCACATGAAACATTACGGTCATCGTGACATAAGGTTTTTCTCGCCGACGAGTCCATCCATCTCATACATGTCACTATAACTTCCAACTTTCGGAAAAACATCACGTAGAGTATGCTATGTCTTACCGAAAACCCTGAGCTCACACCTATTCGCCAAGACGACACAAACCTCTCACCGAAAGCCATTCAATAGAAACCTTTAGTAACCCGTCGGTGAGACAAATACACTTCGCTATGTCCTCCTGCTGCAAACTTCAACTCTTACCAAAAGCTCCATGCATAAGTCGATGTGACACCACATAATCGTTATGACATTCCACCGAAGATCTTAACTTATTCCGATAAGACAACTCTTCAACCTCTAGATGGCGAGACAATAAGATATCGCCAAGACCCTATCCCGAATACCATGACTTTGGCCGAAGAAAGCCCATATGAGCTAATCGGTAAGACACGACAAATTCGCTATGACCATATATCGACGGTATGACTTATGCCGATATGAATTTTTTTGTCACCGAAACAAAAGAAGTGTCCTGCCGATAGCTGCTAGTGAATAAACTTCAATCGCTATGACACAGGAAACGTCTTGCTGATAGGCAACACAGATGTTTACAAGTAGAAGAATGGATCGGGGAAACCTTAATACTATCACGCCGATAGGAACAAAAATGTGAAAAATGTAGACCGACGGAAACACAGGATAAAGTATGCAAAATGTAAGCCGAATGTCATGATGGAAGGGAAGATGTGCCTATGATAAGGACTCATATGGGAACTCAGGGGGATGGAAATTTGTGAAATTAGGCAGAAATTTACAGTCCCAACATGTATAATGAAGATCAGTTGTTGTGGACTAAAGGGTTTATTTATGAGAGTAACTAGTTCATCTACCAGAAGTTTCAAAGGTCCGCATGAAGATTTTATCATGCTATGAATAGTTGTGTTCTGATAGTGTTTCTGTGGGTTCTGTTAGTGTTCCTGATTGAAGATTATGTGATTCTAATAATTTTTGTTGTTGTGGATGCTTCTATATTAGTTCTTATTTTTTGTGGATGCTTGTAGATCATTCTCTATTTTTGTTGTACCTCCGTGTTGATCAAAGTGCTTGTGGTTGAAGATTTTTCTCGTGTATGTTCGGGTTTTCATGTTCCTGGCTGACATAATGGTTGTAACGTGTTGTGGATCCTTGAAGATCAAAATTTGAATGTTTGGCATGCTCAAAGATATGTTTTTGGGTCTCATCATAATATTAGCCAATGGTGTTTGATTCACATTAAAATTTATTTGTAAACTTGGGCCGACATTGTAAATATGTTTTATATTTCTGGCTGACTAAGTTGTTGATGTATTTTATGTTACAGATATATAAGAGTATTTGTTTGAGCGAAGTTAGTGTGGAAGAGTGTGTTTGAAAGAAAAGGAAAGCCAGAGAAAGAGAAAGTGTGCAAACATTGATCTAATCATTCAATTGTAGAAAAAAGTGAGAAGAAGGTTGAGCAAAGTGTGAAGAAGGTTTTGTGTGCTTAACTGGAACTGTAATCAGGCTTGTGTAGAAGATATTTTCTTAGTTCACACCCTGTGGATCTAATCCAAATTACTATGTATTGTTGGGCAATGATCCCTCTTGTATTTGAGCAGTGAGCTCTAGGAAGTGTGCTTGAATGCATGTGCATTCCCATTATTATTTTCATTATACTTTTAATAGGGTATAATATTGTGGACTAACATCCACTGTGGTTTTTCCCCTAACAGGGTTTCCACGTAAAAAATATTGGTGTTTGTTTCTGATGTTTTGATTATTTATGGTTTATTATTCTTTCATCAGATCTGAGATTAAGTTAAGTTTGAAAAGTTTAATATTGTGTGACAACTGATTCACCCCCCCTCTCAGTTGTTTTTCCTTGTTTTTCCAATAGAGGGTAGAGGGTTGAGGGTTTAAGGGTTGAGGGATTAAGGTTTGAGGGTTGAGGGTTGAGAGTTTAGGGTAGAGAGTTTAAGGGTTCATAGGGTTGAGGGTTTAGGGTATTGGGTTGATGGTAGAGGGTAGAGGGTTTAAGGGTTGAGGGTTTAGGGTTGAGTGTTTAAGGTTTTAAAGTTTGAGGGTATATGGTTTATGGATTAGGGTAGAGAGGGAGGGATGGAGAGAGGGAGAGATGGAGGGAGAAGTGAGATGGAGAGAAGGAGAGAAGAGGATGGAAGGACAGAGAGAGATGAGGGTTGAGGATCCAATGTATAAGGTAGAGGGTTGAGAATTGAGAGTATAGGGTTGAGGACCTATAGGGGTGGGAGGGAGAGACCTAAGAGAGAGAAAGAGAGTGGGAGAGAGGAGTGGGAGAGAGATAGAGGGAGTGAGTGAGAGAGATTAGGGTTTAGGGTAGATGTATTAAGGGTTTTTGTAGTATAGGGTTGAGGGATTAGGGTTTAAAGCATAGTGTCTAGGGTTGAGGGTTTAGGGATAAGTGAGAGACCTAGATGGCTAAGAGGGGATGGATGGCTAAGGATAGAGAGAGAGAGAGAGAGAGAAAAGAAACCTATAAAAAATCAATATTTTCATAATGTGAGTGTGTTTTGAAGAAGTTTACATGTAGTTGTTTGTATAGCAAGACAAAACGTGTTCATGTTATAATGTGAGTGTTTTATAACGTGAGCACATTTTTTCTTGCTCTAAAAATAGTAAAAAAATCAATATACACGTGATCTCTAGGCCCACAGTGTTTATATTCTCCTAGTTATGTGTGTGTTCTGACAAAAAAAGCTTTTTGATGATTTTGTGAAGTGTGCATGCAATTTTTTCACATTCTACCACCTTTGCATGAAATAACAAAGTTTTCACATCGAATTTGATATATCAATTCAAGTCTCAATTCCATTCAAGAGTAATATAAAATTGAACATTGAAAAGGAAACAATCTTGTAAAAAACTCAAATTGTTGAGGAGTGTGATGCAAGAAGAAACAAAGGCTACATAATTTTGTAGAACTCCTCTATTTGAATCTCCTTTTTTTAGGTATGTGAAGTCTTCGTAACACATTTTCTTTATATTTTCTTTAATTCTATTGTGGCTTGCTTTTATTTTGTTATTTTTCATATTCCATGTTCATCATTGTTTGTTTGTCATTATAACCTTAGCCCCTCTTGGCACATTTTAAAATACATAGTTCTTTACACTTTCCAATTACATTTTTAAACATCTCTTCGAGGCATTTTGTTAAACAATTGACCTACCTTGTGTATGCCTCCACATTTTGTATACACATATATATGAGAGTAGTTATAAGTATGTAATATAACACATCATTTCTCAATCCTTTTCTATGGATGTGCATACCCCTCTCCAAAGCTTTCATTTTGGTATAGGCATGGGGGATGTTGGAAAATGTAGTGGAATTTGGTTTTACACCTAGAAATTGCATATGCTTGAAATTTTCTAAAGCCTTTTCAAAAAATCCATTTTGTACATATCTTGCAATCATTCTAGTACATGAGGACACATCTCATTGAGGCATTTTGTCAAACAGTTCTACCAAGTAGTTGTTTGCCTTGTCTATGCTACCAAATTTTCCATACATGTCTACCAAAGCATTTTATCAAACAACATAGACAAGGCAATCGACTGTTTGAAAAAATGCCTCAAAGAAATGTGGTCTCATGGTGATGTGCATTTTTTCAAACAACTAATTTCCTTGGACCAATGCTACCAAATTTTCCATACATGTCTCTACAAAATTGGAATATACTCCTCCCACATTAATAGATCTTTGAATCTATTTTGGTTTTCATCTCTATTTCTAAACTTACCTCATCACTAATGTTTTGATATATTTTTAATGTTTCCTTGATTGCTCTACTTACAAGGGATTGTAACCCTTCTCTCCATTGTTTCAAGTCTCTTTATTCAAGGCTGCTAGCAACATGGGGAAAGGTGCAACTAAGTCAATAGGGCCAACTAGGTGATGTAAGTATGAATTTAATTTCCCTACTTGATTTTTAATTTCTTCCTTTGTGTTCTCATCCTTTTTCATTCTCTCAAGTATAGTGTTTCCTTTGTTCTTGAAGATTCTCTAGTCTGTTTCTTTTGTTCTTGATCCTTAGGGTGTAGCTCCAACATTGGGTATGGTGCTTCTAACCATATTATTGATCCAACCACCATGTTTATAGATCTATTGTCAATATAATAATCCTTTGGATTTGACCAATCCACTTCCTCTATAGGGTGGTCAAATATCCTTTCTATATTGTACATGGGATGTAGCACTTTCCTATAAACTTCTTATTCCTTGGACATTAGTGTGAGACAATATTTCTGAGGCATTCTTCCAAACAACCCACTACCTTGTCAATCTTGCAATCATAAAATGCCACGAAGGATTTCTATGAGGCATTCTTCCATTTTGTGCCTATCTTGCAATCATGGCATGCCACGAGACTGCATTTCTTTAAGGAATTCAATCCAAAAATTCATGTGACCTTTGACAAACTAGTGAGCTCACTAGCTTTTCAATGCGGTAGGATTGACAAGGTAGTGGGATGTTTGAAAAAATTCCTCATAGAAATGGGGTCTCATGGTGATGTACCCATCACCATAAGACCCCATTTCTATGAGGCATTTTTTCAAACATCCCACTACCTTGTCAATCCTACTGCATTGACAAGCTAGTGAGCTCACTAGCTTATCTATGGTACCACATTTTGTATACATGTCTACCAAAACCATTTTTTCAAAGAAATGGGGTATCACGGTGATGTATCCATCATCGTGAGACCCAATTTCTATGAGGAATTTTTTCAAACATCCCACTACCTTGTCAATCCTACTACATTGACAAGCTAGTGAGCTCACTAGCTTGTCTATGGTACCACATTTTGTATACATGTCTACCAAAAGCATTTTTTCAAACAATTCACATGCATTGTCCATGCTTCCATTTTGTGCCTATCTTGCAATCATGGCATGCCATGAGACCACATTTCTTTAAGGCATTCCATCCAAAAATTCATGTGACCTTTGACAAGCTAGTGAGCTCACTAGCTTGTCAATGTGGTAGGATTGGAAAGGTAGTGGGTTGTTTTAAAAAATTCTTCATAGAAATGGGGTTTCATAGTGATGAACTTGTCACTACTGAATTTGACATCATTTTCCGATGACCGTTTGTCGGTCACTCGACAAATATTTGTCGGAAGAGCGAAGAAATGGAAAAAATCTTTTCGTCACTATTTTTTCGTCGAACGTCCGACGACGAATTAAACGTCGAAGTAATGGTGAAGAATCGTCGGTTGACGGCATCGTGAAATGTCTCAGAAATTCGTCAGAATATCGATGAAAACTTTGTGTTTCCACTGACGAATTACACTAGAAGTTCGTTGCAAGTTCGACAAAATGGGCAAGGAGTAGTGTCGAAACAACACCAAATGTTCGTCGAATGTGCGACGAAATATCCACGTAGTAGCATCGAAACAACACCAAGAGTCCGTCGACTTTGTGATGAAATTAGCAAGGAGTAGCGTCAGAAGAACACCAAAAGTTCATCACAATTGCGATGAAATAGGCAAGGAGTGGCATGGTAGCAATGCCGAAAGATCGTCGAAATTGCGACGAAATGTGCAAGGAGTTACGATGAAATCTTCGTCGTAGCTATAGAAAATTTGTCGAGCCTTTCTATTGATTCGTCGGTGGTTTTCGTCGATGGTTGGCATCGAAAGTGCGACGAAGCAGCAATTTTTTTTTTTTTAAAATTATTCATGGAAATGTACCATTACGGAGACTGATGACTGATCATACATATAGACTGCATATTGGTTTGATGCTTCAAATGATGCATTTCTTATATTGAAAAGTGCATTACCTTATTGAGCTTCTCTTTGTTTCGAGAATAGTTTAATATTCTCTACTTAATAAGGCCAACCACATGACGGTGGAAGCTCATTTGGCCCCTCCCCCACCTCACATCACTCTCGATTCCCCATACCCAATCATATAACATTAATCATTCATTCATCCATTAATAACATATAACATTCATTAATTAACAATTCACATTCATTCATTAACATATAATATTCATTCTTTCATTTTTATATATTATTAAAAATATGGTGTCATGATATGATTACAATCACTTTTTTGTTTCTTTTTAAAGCTACATAAAAAGTGGAGTATCATTTTCTAAATCAATATCGTGCCCCTTTGGTTGTTACGCCCTCTACTTGTGATCTTAATGCGGCGTAATTAGATGCAGCTCATGTGACGATGAATTGCTTCAAAGGGGATACTGGCACCGTAGAAAAGAAATGTTAAACTGATATGTTTTATTATTATTGTTTCAAGTATTTCATTAATTAAAAGAACATTAGAGTGGTTCTCTTTACCTGATGGGTCCACATCATGTTCCTGAAATTTTGTTATAGAATCATGCTCAACATGTTGAACACCCTCTAAATCCTAATCTGCAGTTAAAACATGAAAGGTTACATTAATTAATACACCAATTGAAATTAAATATGTTTAAGAGAACATGAGGGTGAAGTCCCTCTTTACACGATGGGGCCACATCATGTTCCTAATCTTCTCTAGCGATCATGCTCAATACGTTGATCCGCACTACATGCCTAAAGTTGAAACATGAAAGGTTACATTAATTAATACACCAATTACAATTAAATATGTTTAAAAGAACTTGAGAGTGGTCCTCGTTACCTGATGGGGCCACATCATATTCATGATCTTCTCTAGCCTGATCATGCTCAACATGTTGATCACACTCTACATGCTCTAAAGTACCAGGATGCACACCATGACCTTCATCTGCACGTTCTGCTCCACCCTCACCAGGCTGCATTCCAATGTCATGTGCAGTATTATCATTGCTTGAATGTTTAAGACAAATAGGCATGTAATTACTTTATGGTGGAAATTAATATTGAATAGATTGCACAAGTATTCAATTTTAAATTAACTTTATTGAGTTTATTTACCTGCATGTTGGATGCAATGGAAGATTGTGTTTGCCTAGTTAAGACTCTTAGGCGTTCAGCCATAGCTCCATACCCTTGCTGGAAGGAAATCTTCAGGTCCTCTTCTGTGGGAACTCTGTTGAATTCAGAGCCCTACATTTTTGCAGAAGATCATGAATTTTGCTTCTATGGTGTGATAAAACCAAAATTGTTTTCAATTTATTATAATTTGGATCACCCGATATTTCATTTATTGATACTTACAATTCATGCGGCTAATTTCATATAACCACCAAAGCCAGAAGTTTGTGTTGCTGTGCTTTCTAGTCTTTGCCTTTGTTGCCTTCGATGTGTCGAGCTGACCTATGAAAAGTTTGAAATCACGGTTAGATTATGTAAAAGAAAGAGTAATCAGTATATAATTACATTGTTGATAGTATCACACATAGCATACTACTTTTTTAAAAAAAAATTAATGGCATTTCCATAGCATACAGACATTAAGAGCATATAAAATACAGAGTTCAATCCATGAATTATATAAAATAGATTTTTGTTGGTTATATTCATATAACTGATTACATTGCACAAAACATACTACAACTACATAAATATTATATGGTGATAGTTGTCTATGCTACCATATTTTTCATATATGTCTACCAAAGCATTTTATCAGCAGTTCACTACCTTGCTGCGCTATGGCTAAAAGCCTAAAACTAGGTGCTTTCAAACAAGCTATATGGATGCTTGGAAAAAATCTATCAAAGCATAATAGTAAGCAATAGCATAGACAAGGCAGTGAACTGTTTCAAAAAATGCCTCAAAGAAATGTGGTCTCATGGTGATGGAATGCCATGACAATCCATAGCAATTTGCTTGTCATGGCATTCGTTATGGCATTCCATCACCATGAGACCACATTTTTTTGAAGCATTTTTTCAAATAGTTCACTACATTTTCTATGCTACCAAATTTTTCATACTGCTATGGCTAAAAAGTAAAAACTTCAAATAGGTGCTTTTGAACAAGCTATGGATGCTTGGAAAAAATCTACGAAAGCATAATAGTAAGCAATGACATAGACAAGGCAGTGAATTGTTTGAAAAAATGCCTAAAAGAAATGCAGTCTCACGGTGATGGAATGCCATTATAATCCATAGCAATTTGCTTGTCATGGCATTTGTCATGGCATTCCATCACCATGAGACTACATTTCTTTGAGACATTTTTTTCAAGTAGTTCACTGCCTTGTCTATGCTACTGCATTTTTCATACATGTCTACCAAAGCATTTTATCAAACAGTTCATTGCCTTGCTACCATGGCTAAAATTCTAAAACAGGTGCTTTCAAACAAGCTATGGATGCTTGGAAAAAATCTATCAAAGCATAATAGTAAGCAATAGCATAGACAAGGCAGTGAATTGTTTCAAAAAATGCCTCAAAGAAATGTGGTCTCATGGTGATGGAATGCCATGACAATCCATAGCAATTTGCTTGTCATGGCATTCGCTATGGCATTCCATCACCATGAGACCATATTTTTTTGAAGCATTTTTTCAAATAGTTCACTCTTTTCTATTCTACCACATTTTCATACATGTCTACCAAATAATTTTATCAAACAATTCAATGCCTTCATGCTATGGCTAAAAAGTAAAAACCTAAAACAAGTGCTTTCGAACAAGATATGGATGCTTGGAAAAAATCTACCAAAGCATAATAGTAAGTAATAACATAGACAAGGGCAAGTGCTGAATTGTGATGGAGCCCCTCACCTCTATCCGGGATTTCTTTTATTATTGGCTGGTCTTGTTTTATCTCGAGAGGTGCCTAGGGTCGAGTTATTACTTTGCTTTCATAAACCCTGGTTTCTTCTGCCTTTTGGTATGGGTCTCCGTTTCTATCGCTACTTTTGGAGGTTTTAAAAAGAAAACAACTGTCTCATTAACCTGCCTAAGGCCTCGCACCTTTAATAAAATGATAAATATTTAATTGTTGGCCTCCTTTTACTTACCAAAGTCTGAGTCGGGTTTGTGCCTTATGTTTTTAAAACAACCTTATGTCATCAACCGTCGTTGCCCTAAGCCGCATCCCCTTCCTCGGGTTTTTCCTCCTAAGTAATGTTTAATGTTTTGCAGGGGTTATTTGATGGTTGTTGATCTCCTCGCAGATACATCCTGACCGCTCCCCGCCATTTCGCGATCCCAACTTGAGCCATCGCGATATCGCGGACGATCGCCATGTGTCCCAGTTGCTGATGTCCAAAAAGTAAATAAAATGATTTAATAAATGCATAGGACTTTAGTGTGTTATCAAGTGGGTTACTAAATCGCCTGAGCAGTGCACGTGTTTATAATCAACGGCGATGTTTTAATCTTGATGAAAAAGTTGCTCAGCGAATAGGCCTTAAGATTGTCCCTTGTTTTACTTGATCATGGTCACCGATGAAGAGATCAACGGTTGCCCGCTATCGCGCAATCCCAACTTGAGCAATCGCGATATCACGGGCGAGTGCCACGTGTATCTTCCTGGCACTGCATATAATGGTGGGCCCTGGGGATGATGTGGAAGGCGTTGTTAGCATTTTTAAGGAGGACCGTTCGATGATCTGACTAAAACAAGAGATCGACGGTGGAGATTTAAATCTGCGTCAAATACAATTGAAGGCGTTTGCACTGTATTCAAGTAGGCTTTAATGGCAGATGAGACATCTATTGGCAATGTTCATAAAGTTCAAGTGTTTAATTGTAGACTACTTTCACCACTAAGGCATTCAAGCATCTTCAAAGCAGTCTAGAGCCAGAGATAGAGCTTTCAAAAGCAATTTCGGCAAGAGTTTGATTTTCTGCAGAACGCGAATTTCTGTGAGTTGTTTTCTTCATCACTGTTTTGTCTGAATGTGTTTATTGCGAAAAGCTTTGCTGTGTTGATCAGGGGTTTTTCTGAATTAAGATTTTAGGGTTACTATTTCTCTTGAATTGTGGGAAATTGCAAATTCTACTATGTTTTCATTTTGAGTAGCACTAGTCTGTTCAGAATTTGATTTTCTGAGAAGCCCTAGTTGTTTAAAATGGTGCCAACAAAACACCATTCTAGCCATATTAACTACATGCAGATGAATCTGTATGATGATTTCCTTGACCAATTTCCCCAGTCAACAAACGACAAGAATAGGGGTTTGGTTTTGATGAGAGGGACAGCCTTAGGTGAAGGGTTGAGATATAGAACCTACAACATTGCAGATGCTAGGGTACCAATGACAGGTTTAGAACTATTTAGAAGATGGTATGGCCAGTGAAATGCACCTCATCCTTTTTCAAATGGTTGGAGGTATGATATGGGAAAGCTTGTAGTACCGAATGTGTTCCTTGATGTTGACCTCCTCCTGGTAGTGGCTGCGAGATATGATTGTGTCACAAGGGTTATAAGGGATAATGATGGTGAGGTTTTACTAAATGTAAATGCAGATGTAATTCAGAGGGTTTTTGATTTGAGTGAAAATGGCTCATTGTTGGTCCAGATTGACTTGGAGGAGATGAAACAAGATTATGCCAAGATTCAACCTTTTTTCAGATCAAAATTGCTTCCTCCTCATCTAGTCAGGGCGGGCAGTTCCACGATTCATATCAACCCGACTGATCAGGAACCTTTCCGGTTAAATTGTTTTGCTAATCATTTCTTGGCAACTTTCTACTCACTTTGCCAAATTTTAGGTTTCAGTCCTAATACTGTGATGCCCATTGCCTATATGTTCATGGGGGCTTAGATTCAGCATCCCAATTTCTCTGTAGTATATGATTATGCTTCTTTCCTTGCTGAAATAATGCATGAGGGTTTGTTGAACTTATTTGCAGGGGACACTAGTGTTCCTTTCTTTTGGTACTCTATGTTAATGCATATGTTCTTGTATGAGAATTTCGGCTTCTTCTCAGAGAAGATGGAATTGAAGTAAGAGGTAAATGGAGAAAGGATACCAGTACAGGGCTGGAGTGCACATATGTCTTACAACAAGAGGGATGCTAACTATGTGCAGTTTGACAACTGCTTTGCTTCTAGGCTCAGGGCTAGACTAATGGTAAATATGCCAAAAATTGCTGAGGATTTGCATGATTTCCTCCGGCCCAAAGCAAGAAGGCCTGAGTTAAAAGTATGTCATAATTGGGGTGACATCATTCCATACCCTGTAAGCACTATCTTAAGGGTTTATGGTTTCGAAGGAACCCCCCATATTCTTCCATACAATGTACCATCAAGAATGGGATTTGCAGAGATTTTGTGGCAGCTGGGATGCATCCATGAAGATAACCTGACAGGAAGAGGAAAAGGGACTTTGTTCCCTGATTATACTGTTGTCTTAGATTTTGTATTTTCCAAGGGTGGATGGGTTCATTTTGATCAATTTTTTATTGATTAGCATTTGAAGAATGGATCCGTAAGGCAGCATGATCCTGAGGGATTCTTTGCTCTGTTTAGATAAAGAATCAAGGGTGGAAAATTTGCCCATGTTTTCAACTTTCCTGAAGATTTGATTATGAATGAATTTGATTTGGGTAGGCAAGAATTGAATAAAGAAAAATGGATTGCCTATGAGAAATTGTTGGCCTTAGTGCATAAGTTGGATCCGAAGTATGATCCATTAATGGAGTTCACTCCATTTCACAAGCACTGATTTCTCCGATGAGTAAATTTCGAGAAATCATGAGCACCTGAACTAAGAAGACAACTGGAGGTAGATTTGAAAATCTAGGATTGGAGGTGAGTACCGCGGAAGAAAGGCCAATTTGTCACCCAAAGAATTGATAGGCCCTTATACGTAAGAAAAGAGATAATAGCAAGTGATGAAGAGGTTGAGATAGAAAAGCAAAAACAAATAATGAAAGCCTCTATCACACCTGGCCAAGGGATTAGAAATCTCCGGAGGAATAAAGATTGTGGATCTTGATTCACCACCTCAGGATGACCCTATGGAGCCGCCACGAGAGCCAAGCCCTAAGAGGCAAAGAATTGAGGAACCACAAGACACTTCGGTGGATGAAATAATTGTCACCGATCAAGACATGCAAGTTGGCACCCCTTCACCTCCTAAGTCAACACAATTGGTGTTGAGTGATATAGATATAAAAGGACAGAATGTTCAGGATGCAAGGATGCTGGCCTGCAAGGCATTTCTGGATGATGATGTCTTTGTGAAGACTCTTGTGTTCTTGCAGTTGGTCTGGAGGTTGAAACTTCAGGAATATCAAGACAAATGCAAGGAAAGAAGAGAAACAAGGCCCCATTGCGTGATCGTGAAAATGATGATGAGGTCAAAATCAGCCAATAGAGCAAATAACCTCTCCATGTTGAAGGAAAATTGTGTCTCAAGTTGGTGTCCTATTTCTCCCTAAATGGGACATTGCTGATGTTGTAGCTTTTAATGCTATCATGCAATCAAAGCATCCTATGCAAGGCAGTGAGGAGGAAGTCAATGCAACACTACAAGACTCTACCTTTAGTGAGGAGTATGAAACTTTGGCGATATGGGCTTTAGCACCTCAGGGAAGAAAACCAAATGTAGCTGATCTTAGTCCAAATTTAAGGGGTGGGCTCATCATCAAGAGAGTCTCTGAAACCTCAACAACAGAGGCCATAAGCTTAACACTGAATGTGGCCAAATTGGCCCAGAAAACAACTGAAAGAGATGAGGCTGAGAAGAAAAGCTTGATGGAGAAATATAACACAA
>VDFB02196435.1:0-18222 GCA_007258455.2 Sequoia sempervirens | reverse complement strand
GACTGGCAAAACACAATCTTCCATTGCATCTGACATGCATGTAAATAAACTCAATAAAGTTTATTTAAAATTGAATACTTGTGCAATCTATTCAATATTAATTTCCACCATAAAGTAATTACATGCCTATTTGTTTTAAACACTCAAGCAGTGATAATATATACTACACATGACATTGGAATGCAGCCTAGTGAGGATGGAGCAGAACGTACAGATGAAGGTCATGGTGTGCATCCCGGTACTTTAGAGCATGTAGAGCATGATCAACATGTTGAGCATGATCAGGCTAGAGAAGATCAGGAATATGATGTGGCCCCATCAGGTAAAAAAGACCACTCTAAAGTTCTTTTAAACATATTTAATTGCAATTGGTGTATTAATTAATGTAACCTTTCGTGTTTCAACTTTAGAGTATGTAGACCATGATCAACGTGTTCAGCATGATCAGGCTAGAGAAGATCAGGAACATGATGTGGCCCCATCTGGTAAGGAGGACCACCCTCATGTTCTCTTAAACATATTTAATTTCAATTGGTGTATTAATTAATGTAACCTTTCATGTCTAACCGCAGATCAGGATTTAGGAGCATGTTCAACATGTTACATGAGTCTGCTAACAATAAAGTTCAGGAACATGATGTGGACCCATCAGCTAAAGAGAACCACTCTAATATTCTTTTAATTAATGAAATATTTGTAACAATAATAATAAAACATATCAGTTTAACATTTCTTTCTTATTGCAGTAGATCCCCCTTGAAGCGGTGTCCACATCATGAGCAGACGACTACGCATACATTAAGATCACAAGCAGAGGGCATAACAAATCCAAAGGGGGGACAGATATTGATTTAGAAATGCTACTCCACTTCAGCTTCTTTATGTAGCTTTGAAAGAAACAAAAAGTGATTGTAATCATATCATGACAACCATATTTTTGATAATATGTAAAAACTGAAAGAATGATTATTATATGTTAATGAATGAATGTGAATATGTTAATTAATGAATGTTATACGTTAATGAATGAATGTTATATGTTATTAATGGATGAATGAATGAATGTTATATGTTATTAATGGATGAATCAATGATTAATGCTATATGATTGGGTATGGGGAATTGAGAGTGATGTGAGGGGGGCGAGGAGGGCCAAATGAGCTTCCACCGGCCATGGTTGGCCTTGTTAAGTAGAGAATATTAAACTATACTCAAAACAAAGAGAAGCTCAATAAGGTAATGCACTTTTCAATATAAGAAATGCATCGTTTCAAGCATCAAACCAATATGCAGTCTGTATGTATGATTAGTCGTCAGTCTCCGCAATGGTAAATTTCCACGAATATATAATATTTTTTTAATTTTTTTTTTTGAGGATTCGTCGCAATTTCGACGATAATAGCCGATGAATCAACAGAAAGCATCGACGAAGTTTCTATAGCTACGATGAAGATTTCATCGTAACTCCATCCCCATTTCGTCGCCCTTTCGATGATATTTCGGCGTTGCCATCACACCACTTTGTCGATTTCTTCGAACTTTCGACGAACATTTGGTGTTCTTCGGACAACAGTTTTGCCTATTTTTTCGCACATTCGACGAGCTTTTGGTGTTCTTTCGATGGTACTACTTTACTATTTCGTCGCTTTTTCGACGAACTTTCCATGTTGTTTCGACGATAATGCTTGCCGATTTTGTCGAACCGATGACAAACTTATGCTATAATTCGTCGGTGGATAAACAAAGTTTTCATCAATATTCTGACAAAATCCCGAGGTATTTCACAATGCTGCCGACCGACGATTCTTTGCCATTATTTCAACTTTTAATTTGTCGTCAGCCTTGCGACGAAAAAATAGCGATGGAAAATTTTTTGCCATTGCGTCGCTCTTCCGACAGAGATTTGTCGAACGACCGACAAACGACCGTCGAAAAATGGTGTCAAATCCAGTAGTGCTGCTATCGTGTGATCAAAAGTTGCGAGGTCTTTATTGATTGCAATATCACGGGCGAGCGCCATGTGGATCTCCTTGGCAACGAGTAGTATGGTGGGCCCCTTATTGCCATGATGGAGACTATGTTAGTTTTCTTTGAAGGTAGTCATCTGATGATCTCACCAAGGTGAAGGATTGACAGCTAATATTTGAATCTGCATCAAATACGATTAGAGTCATTCGTGCAGTGCACAAGTAAGCTTTAATGGTGGCCATGACATCTACTACCATGGTTTGATCGAAATAAAGCAACTATTCTTTTGCTTTTGGTATCACAAAGCATTCAAAACATCTTAAATGGGAATTGTAGGTGGATATGTTCTGTATAAGGATTTGATAAGTAGTATTGGGTTAGAATACATGTTGATGAAATTGTAAAGCAATGTTCTCAAGGATCTTATATGTTATGTGTTAAATCTATCATAAACCCTTAGATGTTTATGAATTTGACTCCCTCAATGGATATATGGCACTCATGTAAGTTGTACTAATTTGTATGGTTCAGTATTTTGTTTGTCTTTACCTAGCGCTTGCTACAAATTGCAAATCAATGACTATTTTACATTGTGGAATGTGTTGTAGTTATCTCATGCTCCAAATAGTTGATATTACTAATGAACGGCCAATTCTATTCAATATTATGCTATTATGTTGAGCTATTAAATGAGATTAGTTGTTGTTGTTAATGTTGTTTACGATAATGGTGTAGAGGTTGTAAACACATTAAGGGATCACCTTCCCGGGTCTTGCAGAGCCCAAAGTGTAGGAGGTCTTTAGAATCCTCATCAGTTGGTCCAAGTCCTTTGAGATGCCCTTGATTGGAATTGGAAATTCCATAGGTAAATTAGAAGACCAACCTAGTTACAGTAAAAACAACCAACATGTAGACGGGAGAGAGATAGAGGGATTTAGTGAGAGAGAGACAGAGGGAGTGGGAGAGAGATAGAGGGTAGAGGGTTAAGGGTAGAGAGGAGGGAGATAAGAGTGGGAGAGAGAGAGAGAGAGACTTGAGAGAGGGAGAGAGGGTAGGAGGGTGAGACTTGAGAAAGACAGGGAGGGAGTGGGAGAGAGATAGAGGGTAGAGGGTTTAAGGGTTTAGAGTTTAAGGGTTAATGGTTTAGGGTTTAGGGTTAAAGGTAGAGGGTGTTGGTTTGTTTTTTACACTATAACCAAGTTGGTCTTCTAATCTACCTATGGGATTGCCAATTCCAATCAAGGGCAGCTTGAAGGACCTAGACCAACTGACAAGGACTTTAAAAAGCCTCCTACACTTTGGGCTCTACAAGACTTGGGAGGGCGATCCCTATAGGTGTTTACAACCTCTGCACCAATATCATAAACAACATTAACATAATCCCATTGAATATCTCAACATAATAGGATAATATAGAATAAAATTGGATATTCACCGATAATATCAACTATGTGGAGCATGAGATAACTACAACACAATCCATAGTAAAATATTGTCATTAATTTGCAATATGTAGCAAGCTCTAGGAAAAGACAAACAATTATTGAACTACACAAATAAGTACAACTTAGATCAATGCCATATATGCATTACAGGAGTCAAATTCATAAGCATCTAAAAGTTTATGACATATTTAATACATAACATATAAGATCCCTGACAATATTGCATTACAATTTCATTAGTATGCATTCTTACCCAATACTACTTATCAAATCCTTATACAGAACATATCCGCCTATAATCCCATTCAAGCATTTTAATTAATTCCTTGAATTAAAGCTAAAATAAGGATTATACACACCACAACAGTGAGATGAATGAAACAACCCTTAGTCACCTTATTCAAAATTCAGATATTAATGTATAGTGGAGAGACATGAGTTTGAATTTATCATTTCAACTCAAATGCTAGTACTGTTATACAACATTAAATCCCCATGAATTCAAAACCGATTATAGAATTGTAATCAAAGGAAAATCAGATTTGTTAAAGGGTTAGCACAATAACATTAAAATCCATTGAAGTAACAAAGAACAAAGGAAATCAATATGAAAACAAAAGGAACAATGTTACCATAAGTCTTCATCTTCCATGCTTCACCTTTGTTACACCTTCTAGTTTGCAGCAAATCGAATGAGGCCCTCAGATTTCAAATGAGCACTTAGACTAATGTCAAAGCCCTATGCAAAGGTTGAAGGATTTATATAAATGAAATGACCTCACAATAGACTAAAATGACAATGACTGCAAATGACAATAATCATAACCTAAGTTGATAGAATGAACATGAGATATGAAATAAGAATAAAATTGCCATTTTATAGAAATTGCAATTTTGAATGTGTGGCCAGGATGAGAAGATGACAAATACCCTAGAATCAATGGTCAAGATTGAATGTTGTAGTATGGAATAGGGTTAGGTCAAAATTAGGGCAATGACAAGAAATGAATGGCCAAGATTGAATTATAAAATAGTTCAATCAAGGGCTGAAATTAAATGAGATGTCAAGAGATAAGATTTGATTTGGAAGATAAGATTGGCACAGTTAAAGAGGTTGCTAGAGAAATTAAATAATAATAAATATTTAATTTAGGTGACCAATGAATAAATAAATAATAAAGATATTATTTAATTATAGAGGAATGTGACAAAAAGAATCATTTTGAATTAAAGAATGATTTAATTCAAAATTCAAGAGAGTGGACCAAATTAAATAAATAAAATTTATTTAATTTATGAGAGAAGAGGCTAATGAATAATTAAATAATTAAAATAATTATTTAATCATAGTGGATAGTGGACAAAAATTAAATAAATAAGAATCTATTTAATTTTAGAAAGAAGGGGACTTAATTAGTGATGTAATTAAATAAATAAAATTTATTTAATTAATAATCAAGAAGAAATAAATGACAAAGGGGAATTAAATAAATTAAAAAATTTATTTAATTAAAGGAAGACCTTAGACAATTAATGGCGTATTTAATAAATAAAATTTATTTATTTAATAATCATGAGGAATAAATGACATGAATTAATTAAATAATTATGAATTATTTAATCAATAGTCGAATGTGAACCAAGGACATAATTAAATGACTTAATTATGCTAGGATGAAAGTGGTAAAAATGAAGCTTGCAAGCCTAGGTCATTTTTAGGTGTCTACATTTTGCCCCTCTTTGTCATAATGTCGCTTGTCGTATTGTGACAAAGAAAATAAGTTAAAAAATGCCCCAGTGCAAAATAAGATGAGGAAGAATGACGAGGAGGGTTACAGTATGCCCCTTCGAGAGGACAGACAGGTTCCAAGAACATGAGTGTGCTCTCGAAATTGGTTAGGAGACTAGAATATGAAGAGACAAAAAAAATTTAGTGCAAAAGACATGAATGCAATGCCTATATGAGATGAGACAGAGAAGATGGCAAGACTAAAGAAGATGCATGTTAGTTCCTAGACCAAATCCTTCAAAACATTGCCATAGGACTAATATTTATTGCTCTTAATCATCATTGGGCGGTAAAAATGACACAAATGGACAACAAACACAATGGTATGACGTAGACCAAGGTGTGCAAGGTCATCCACTTGAAAAATAGACAGTCACAGACAAGGAATGTCCTAACTCATACTAAGGGTGAAGTTGCCCCAGTCTTTTTGTCAAGACAACCCACAGACAGCAGTCAGAGAAAATAAAATAATAGGCCAAGAGATGTCATCGCACCTCTAAATCCTTCATGGGACATCCTCGAGGTAGCTAGTAACATGACCAAAAAGACAAGATAGTAAAAAAATATAAGACAAAATAGCCAAGATAGCCAAAAGATAAGATAAGAAAGACCAGAAAGATTAACAGCCATGTAATTTTGTTTGCCAATGTTTGTTTGCCAAAGATTGAATTCTTGTTTGATTTGACAGTTTTGACAGTTTAAGAGTTTTTCCAATTTGACGGTGTTGACGGTTTGACGGGGCCTATTGTCAGGAAGGACACATCCTGAAAAAGGCAAAAGACATTTTGACGAGGTCTAACTCCAAGAAGGACACATCTTGAAGAGGACCAAAGAGTGATGAGATTGACATTGTTTTGAGTAATATGTTTTGGCAAGTTGACTGATGTTGACTGTATGATTGATTGGCTTATGTTGTCTAATTTTGACCAATTTTGACATTGACGTTTCAAATGTCTGTCTTGTGTCTTGTGCCTGACTATAACCGACTTATTCCAATTCCATGCATCATTGCAGACAAAATGCCATGATTTTATTTTGACCAACCTAAAAGGACTGACCTAATGTCTCGGGGACTCATCAACTGATGGCCTTGCCTACGTAGCAAATGTGTAGAGACAACGTAGTTCGACGATGACATAGACTGACTGACATGACTGACTTTGACTCCTTTTTTAGCATTTTGACATTGATTTGGATGTTTTTGTGTTTCTTTTTAGGATGTTTTATGATTTTAGGTCTTTCTTCGTGACATTTTATGATTTTTGGTCTTTCTTCAGACATTTTATGATTTTTTGTCTTTTTTTAGGACATTTTATGATGCTTTTGGTCTTTTCCGTGACATTTGCGATATTTTTGTCCTTTTTTCGGTGACTTTTTGGCGATGTTTTTGGTCTTAAAGACTTTTATGATGTTTTGGTCTTTTTCGTGACTTTTATAGTGCTTTTGATTTTATCGCTTAAGAGGATCGCGGACAAATGCATACGATCGATGCCTGCCATTACGAGAACTGGGCGACATGATTGTGCACCTAGTCAAGCTGAATACCAATTGACAGGTGATGACAACGTTGTTTGACGTGGGAAGGATGCATCCCGAAACAACGTGAGGATGATGATGATAATGTGACAAAAGTATCGAGGTCTACAGCCAGGCTAGGAATGAAGTCAAGTAATGTTTTGGATAATGTGCTTGTATGAATTAGACTCGTTGCATTTGGAATGACTTGGTTAGGAATAAATGGGATATGATTATCCTTAGACCGCTTGACAAGGGAAAGCCAAGACAGGTGATAGACATGAAAGGATGAGAGGGTGGCCTTGGTAAAAGATGGGAGACATGAGACTAATGGAATTGTCATATGATTTTCAAGGACTATGTCATATAAGGACAATAAGGTTTATGTCAACAATGACATGATGTTTCGTGAATCATGTATGACCGAAGGATAGATATGTCAAGAGTTTTCCCAAAGCATGATTTATGTGTGCCAGTTTTATGTCAAGACCAAGATAGGTGGGAAAATGGACAAAAATGATAGGGCTTAGATGGATGTCAATGTCATGAGGAAGGCATGGGAAATGAGATGACTTGCCCCCAAGTGTAAGAGTCCACATAGACGATTTATTTTACACATGACGCCTGTTTACCAGGTTTTCATCATGGTACTTATCCAGCGTGCCTGTTTGCAAGGTTTTCACCATTGGATGAAATTTTTCTCTTTACTATTTTCTTGACTTTTTGATTTTTTTTGTGTCACCAAGATGCATGTTTGCCAGGTTTTCATCAGGGTGACGATTTTTTAATTTTTGATTTTTGTGGATAGCCTGGATGCTTTAGATAACCACTAACTGCTCTGAATCCACTGACGGTGCTGATGTAGAGACTAGTGCCATGATATGCCAATAATGACCTTGTTGAAGGAGTTGTCTTGTCAGGATCGTAGCACTTGTATACAACTGATCGATGTCATTGTGATCCTTTCTGATACTAGAGTTGGCCTTATCAAAATATGCACATCGCAATAGAGTGCCATGAGAGTCCTTGTGGTAAAGAGTTACTGCCATGATGTGACGGATTTGTGACGTAGGATTATTACAAATGATGGTGGACATGGAAAGGTTGTTTGGACGTTTGGATGAATCACTTTTTATTTTCCAAACTTGAGATGGCGGATGATGGATTTTGGAGGGATGGCGTTTGGAACCAACACTTTTATATGCCTTGATTGATGACCATTTTGAAGGAGGTGGACATGTGTTATATGTGGGAGTCCTCTTGTCTTGTGGCTCCACATTGTGATTGGATTTTGTATTTGACTTGGTGTCTTTGTTTGATCCACTTTCCTTTGGGATCCATTTTAATTTCATTTGTCCACTTGTCTTTTTATCTAATTCGACAGCCTTTGACATTTGATTTTGATCTTTTGATTTGTAAGACCTTTTTTTTTGTTGGTCCCAAAGGGGAGGTTGATTCATAATAGAATGATGGTTCATGGTGTGGGTGGAGGGGGTGTTGGCAGCAATCTTATGACAAGGATTTCTCATGGACTCCATTTTGACATTTGTATCTGACAAGGTTGCCCCCAGTATCGAGGAGGTACCACTGACATCATTTGATTTGTTGTCTAAGGAATAACCAAGACCTTGATGTCTGTAATTTTCCTGAAGTTGTATTGGTTCTAGAATTCCTTGCTCGTGTATGCCTAGTCCTTTGCCTTGATATTGCATGCTTTGACAGATTCTATTTGCAATGGGGTATTTATTGTTTTGAAAGCAAGATGCTAACCCATCATGATGTCTATGGACACTGTCACTTGTAATATTTTCATTTGCAAGAAATCCTGCTCTAACAAAGATAGATGCCCCTAATTGATAAAGTGTCTTAGCTTCATTGTCTTGTTGGCCATATTCTTGATTGATATCTTTTGTCTGATCATGCGACATGTCAAGTTTAGATGATTCTGTTGGTTCTTCCAAGGCAATGTCGAAGCCATCATTATGTTTAGTGTCATAGAGTCCCATGATTTTAGCTATAACTTGATCATATGCAAGTGTGTCCCTAGTGGAAGATTCTTGTTCTGGAGGAATATCGTCTATGTGTCCCTTGAAGGCAAGTGTCTCATCTTGGGAAGTGTCAATAGTAGAGGCCTTTATAGGGTCGGCAAGTGTTTGATCATGAATGGCATAAAGGTCAAGAAGGGGACCATTTTGGATATCTTGGTCAATGGTAGGGTCTTGCTCGAAGATGGGGTTGTCAAGGATTATATAGTTGGAAATAGAGCCGTTGTCAAGGAGAGGTGTGTTCTAGATGTCATGATTGTCTTGAAGGACTTCATGGATGGACTGAAAGATAGGGTCATTAGATGAACTACCTTGTTCTTGACATGAGGGTGACATTATAAGGTCATGCTTTGGGCTTTCATTTTGACATGTATCTTCAAGTGTAGACGATGGAATGTGACTTTGAGTAATGACAGAATTTTCATGACTAGATGTGGCTTATGAGAGGATGACTTGAAAATGATTAATGGATGAAGGACTAGGATAAGACACGGGGACTTGGATGGGACTAGTATGTGAAGGACTAGCATATGACATGTGTTCTTGCATTGGACTTGTATGTGAAGGACTAGGGTATGACGTAGGGACTTGGACTGGATATGACATGGAGTCTTGGACTAGAGTAGGATGTGATGGCATATGATGTGACATGGGGACTTCGACTATATTAGTTGGTAATGACATAGGGACTTGGACTGGATTGGAGTAAGGTTGATTGAAATAGGACATGGAGACTTGGACCGGATCAATATGGTATGATGTGGGGACTTGACATGAGTTGGTAGATGGTTGATAAGGGATGCAGACTTGGACGGGATTAATAGGTGAAGGACTAGCATATGATGTGGAGGTTTGGAATGGACTAGTTGATAGTTGGCTTCCCTTGTCAAGGTTAGGATAAGGGTTATAAGTGGACATTTGTTGTGAATTAATGGCAGGATTTGTGTCAAGTGACTATTGATTGTGAGGGTAGACAGATGGTGGCAAAGTATTTATGTCAAAGCCTTGTGGTAACTTAGCCCCTAAGTCCAAAAGCATGGCTAGATACCTTTGAGGGTCACATAAGATATATTTTTTTCCAAAGGAGACTATGTCAGGATTTTGCGTTGCAGCTTTTATGTCTTTGAAATATACTCGTCCATTTTGGTCTCTTTGTATGAATGGTTCAAAAATGTTTTTTGATGAAGATTGCATGTTCATGTTGTGAAATGGGTAAAAAAAGGTCCAATGTTTGACTTGTTTGTTTCTAGATGTTTGACTGTTGTTTGGTTTGTTTCAATATCCAGAAAACACTTTCAAGCACGATATTTTGACTGTAAGCAAGCACACATCAGATAAGTACAATCATAGGTTAGGCCAGGACAATATTCGCTAGATTCCACGTGGGTTTCCCCAACCGCATATCTGTAGCGTGTGAATTCAGAAGCTTGGTTGCACGGGCTCCCCCTTACAGTGCACTCTCTTCTCAGGCCAACCAAGCTTCCAACCCCCATGAAACTCCCATGGTGAGCTGATCACATCTACTACAAGCTGTGAAAGTGTGGATGCAGCCACCAGCCAGGTGTGTGCTAGCAAATGGAAAGGATTTGGCTTACTGGATTTTTTGGTTTGAGTTCACATTGGGTGTGGCCATACATGGGGCAGAGATTAATCACCATTAAGGTGGCACTCCAGCTGAAGAAGTTAAGCTCAAGCGGGGTTTAAGGGAATTACAACTCTGTCCAGTATGACACATCCTTTCATAATAGCAGGTTTTCCACAAGGTTACATTTATATATACAGTCAGAAATTGTGGCTTTAAGCTCCGTTGCTGGTTAAGTGGCGTTAAGGGTGATGATCCCAAGCGGGGCCAATTTCTAGAGTTGGTAACCGTTTCTCTTACACCCAAGATCGCCCGAAAGCGCGAGGGGAGAGGATACTCCGATGTACCAAGTCAGGGTAAATAACAGAAAAAGAATGGGTCTGGTTTTCTGATCACAAGGTTTTCACCGAGTGAGAGCATACTCACCTACCATTCCACAATCACAATCAAGCATAAAAGACATGATTTCGTTTTATAAGCACCAAAACAAATGTTTGCTAATCTAGAAATAAACAAGCACAATGTTTGTTTCTTCCTTCTTTGACATGTGAATCTACAAACAATGAATATTAGTAGTCTCGTATGTAATGGTCTTTGACACACGAAAGAGGATCGCCACACGCTACAAGAAAATATTAGTAACACAAAAAATCTGATTTTTAGAAATTTTTTGATAGTAAAATGAAAAATACAGAAAATAAATCCTATCTAAAATCTCAAGAGGTTTCCAAAAATTTAAATAAATCAGAAAAATTTGCTGTTTTGCACCTGAAATTAATTTTTTATGAAAAATCATTAAAAAATTATAAAAAATACATAACAGCTTTAAAAATTCTGACTTTTTTACTGGAGTCGTCTGCTGTCATCCCAAATCTGCAAAAAAAAAAATTGTGATCAGGATACATAGCATTAAGGAAGATATAAGCCCGATCTTTGCCTAAACACCAATTTTTAAAAGATCTATTTTTATAATTCGCATCAAACTTAAAACTAAAAGTATACTATTAAAATTCAAAATAGCTTTCCCGAAATGTATATCTGAAAAATTCGATTATTTGCTCCCAAAATCAATTTTTTATTAAAAAAAGAAAAAAAATTATAAAAAATAAAAAATTGATCCAAAAAATCTGATTTTTGGAACGAGAGTGCGTGATATTGTCCCCAAGCTGAAATTTTTTTTTTGTGAGCAAATACATAGCCGTTTGAAAGTTATGGTTGAATCTTTAGCTTTGTCCACAATGATGCCAAACCTGCAACAAAAACCAAACAAGCCCTGCAACAAGAAGAAACCAACTCCAAAAATAGTTTTTTATTTGTCCAAATACGTCGGGTTCACCAATGTAATCAAGGAAAATCGATTTAAAGTTGTAAGATAACATTAAATCCATTGAGTAAACAAAGCACAAAGAAATCAATACAGAAAAGAAACAAAAGGAACAAATGTACCATAGTCTTTTCACATCTTCATGCTTCCTTTGTTACACCTTCTAGTTCTGAGAATGATAGGGCCTCGATTTCCAAGTAGGCACCTAGACTAATATAAAGCCCTATGCAAGGTTGAAGATTATATAAAAAGAAATGACCTCTGATAGGCAAATGACAATGGCGCAAATGACAATAATCATAACTTAAGTTGATAGAATGAACATGAATGAAATAAGAAATAAGTACCATTTATAGAAGTACAATTTACAGATAATAACGGAGATGAGAAGATGACAAATACCCCTGTCAATGAGTCAAGGTGTTCAGATATTTGTATTATGGAATAGGTTGAATCCAAAATTAGGGGCAATGACAAAGAAATGGGCTTGAATTAGATGTAAAAATAATTCAATCAAGGGATGAAATTAAATGAGATGTCAAAGAGATAAGAATTTGATTTGGGAAGATAATATTATTGTGAATAAGAGGATTGCTAGAGAAATTAAATAATAAAATATTTATTTAGGTGACGATGAATAATAAATAATAAAATATTTAATTATAGAGGAATGTGACAAAAGTCATTTTGAATTAAATGTGATTTAATTCAAAGAATTCAAGAAGTGAAGACCAAATTAAATAAATAAAAATTTCTTTAATTTATGAAAGAAAGAATATGAATAATTAAATAATTAAATAATTATTTAATCATAGTGAATAGTGGACAAAATTAAATAAATAGAATCTATTTAATTTTAGAAAGAAGGGGACCTAATTAGTGACGTAATTAAATAAATAAAATTTATTTATTTAATAATCAAGAAGAAATAAATGACAAAGGGGAATTAAATAAATTAAGAAATTTATTTAATTAAAGGAAGACCTTAGACAATTAATGACGTATTTAATAAATAAAATTTATTTATTTAATAATCATGAGGAATAAATGACATGAATTAATTAAATAATTATGAATTATTTAATCGATAGTCGAATGTGGACCAAGGACATAATTAAATGGCTTAATTATGCTAGGACGAAAGTGGTAAAAATGAAGCTTGCAGGCCTAGGTCATTTTTAGGTGTCTCTAGAATAACTCAAGGAAACCTAAATTGTATTTTCTAAAACCATTGGACTTTGCATGGTTTATACTTGCAACTTCACTAGACTGTTAAAAATTATCGCTTTTCTTATATACAGCCTTGAAATCCTTCTTATCAAAAATGAAGGAGCAAACAAGCATCGGGGCAAAAAGTACACATGTCACCATCCAATTGGAGCACTTGGTGACATTCCAAAAATTGTTACAAAAACAATCACCCTGGAGAATATTCTTCTTCATCATGGCTCAATTGAGAAAAGTTGATGCAACAACAAAAACCACGAAGAAATCTCTGTCTTTGAGAATGCCATCAAAGAAAAACTGGAAACCATTGTAACTGTAGCATCTGATTTACCACCTGTTAGTAGTCCATTCCTTTTACTCTTCCTCAATCAAATATTTAGTTACCCATTTCTAGTATTCTTCATCAGTCGGCCAGTCAAAACTAATCACTCATTCACCTTGGCATTATAAGGTTTGTATTTTACCGCTACTTGATTTGCATCTCTTTCAAAAGCTTCAAAAAATGAGCAGGTACTAATGATTTTATCCATACAACTCACCAACAATTCATAATCTGAGTCATCATAAATTAATTTAATTTGATCATTGATGACTTCACTTGCTTGATGCTACCACTGTTGGAGTGACCTGATTTTCTCTTGCTCATGAAATATATCTGGTAACAATGTGTTATCCCAATCATTAAAATTCTTCACCAATTCCCTGATCTTCCTACTCAAATCATCTGGTAGGGTATGAAAACCTTGCAATGATTTAACCAACACTTGAGTAGGCTTTAATGATTAGGGCCTATTATTTGTATCAAACCTTGAAGCCTTATACATGACATCCAAATCATTGGCCTTAGGGATCCAATTTTCAATCAATGGTATCGCTACTTCCTGATCCCTATCAATATTCTTTATTGCATCTAACAAAAAAGAATATAAATAATGTATAGATAGCAATTTACTATCAACCTTTTCATTTAAATCCCTCAAGACAGTAGTAACAATCTCCTTTTTCTTTGAAAGAGATCCCTCCTCACTTACCTTCAATGATGTTTGCAGTTCATCAATTCTTTGCAAGAGCTGCTTCTTTGTAGGATCAAAAAAGCACTCTTTTTCTTCATCAATTTGTTCTAAAGCAGGGGTGAGAGAAATATTATGACTGGGAGACCCTAGTGTGGAAACAATTGAAGAATTAGGAGGCACTGACCCTGTTGTGGAAGGTAATGTATTGGTCCCTAAAACACTTGATGTCCCCCCAATCTTTTTATACCTAAACCTTTCCACCTCAGTCTGCAACTCAACATTCCTCTGTTTCATCTTGTTGTATTCCTCAATCAAAAGGTTATACTTCTCCATTAGGCTCTTCTTTTTAGCCTCCTCCCTTTCAGCAGTCTTTTGGGCCAATTTGGCCACATACATAGTCAAATTAGTGGCCTCAGTGTTGAGGTCTTTGAAGCTCTCTTTATTATTAATCCTCCTCTAAAATTTAGATTATTATCAGTAACATTTGGCTTTCTTCCTTGAGGGGCCAATGCCCAAATTGCCAAAGTTTCATATTCCTCACTGAAGGCAGAATCTTGCAATGTTGCCTTGAATTCTTCTTTAGAGTCTTGCAAAGGATGCTTGGACTCTAAAATAGCATTAAATGCTACAACATTTGCAATGTCCCATTCAGGTAGAATCAACACACCAGCCTGACTCACCAGTCTTCTTCCCTCTTCTGGAGTGATGTTCTTAAATTCCTCCATTAATTCAGCTTTTACCTCCTCATCATTATCCTGGTCTGACCTGTCAGGCCTTAGTTCTCTTCTCTTCTTACATTTCTATTGATATTCTTCAAATTTCATCTTTTGTACCAATTGCAAGAATACAGGATTTTTTACAAATGTATTGTCATCTAGAAACTCCTTACATGCTTCCATTCTTGCATCTTGTACATTTTTTTCTTTCATATCTAAATTAGATAGAACCAATTCAGCTGGCCTAGGAGGGGAAGGCATACCAACGTGCATGTCCTGATCAGTAACAATAATTTCATCCATCAAATCCTCCTATGGTTGATCAATTCTTTGTCTTTTAGGGCTTGGCTCAAATGGTGATGATGAGGGACTGTCTTCTGGTAATGATTCTAAATCAATCATTTTAATTGCCCCAGGAACTTTGAATTTTGGACCTAGTTGTAAAGGAAACTTCATTATTTTCTTTCCTTTTCTGTCCACTTCCTCTTCATCACTGCTATCATCCTTTTTCGTCCTGTAAATAGGCCACCTTTCTGTAGGCTGGTATGTTGGCCTTGTTTCAATTGGCCTGGCACCTTGTTCCTGCACACCCAAAATCAGTTCTAAATTTATCTTTTTGGTCCTCAATGTGCCCATAATTTCGTTGAAGTTCTCCATTAGAAATTCAATCTTCTTATGGTATGGATTGAACTCCAACAATGGATTATACTTCAGATCCATCTTCTGCACAATATCTAATAGCTTATCATAAGTTATCCATTTCTCCTTGTTCAACTCCTGCCTATTTAGATCAAATTCATTTTTGATCAAATCCTCAGGAGAGTTAAACTCATGCAAAAATTTGTCAACCTTTATTCTTTGTCTGAAAAGGGCAAAGAAACCCTCAGGAGCATGCTTCCGCTTTGGACTACACCTCAAATGGTAATCATCAAAGAATTTCTCAAAATGCACCCAGCCTCCTTTTGAAAAGGAAAAATCAGACACCACTATATAACGAGGGAAAAATGTTCCCTTACCCCTCCCTATGAGGTTGTCCTCATGGATACAACCTATTTTCCACATAACTTCTACAAACCCCACTCTTGGTGGCACATTGTATGGCAGTATATGGGGGGTTCTTTGAAAAATGTATACTCTTAAAACAATGTTGACTGGGTATGGGATAATGTCACCCCAGTTATGGAAAACTTTCAATTCTAGCTTCCTCCCTTTTGGCCTGAGGAAATCATGCAATTCCTCAAGGATCCTAGGTATATTCACCATCAGTCTAGCCCTTAATCTAGAAGCAAAGAAATTATCAAATTGCACATAACTGGTGCTTTCCTTATTGAAAGATAAATCTGCAGCCCATAATTGCACTGGCAATCTTTCTCCATCAACTAATTGCTTTAATTCCATCTTTTCAGAGAAAAATTCAGCATTCTTGAACAAGAACATATGCATCAACATAGAATAACAGAAGAATTGAGTGTCAGTATCATTTTTCTGCAACTTTGACAACCCTTCATGTATCCTCTCAGCCAAGAAAGAAGCAAAGTTATATGTCACAGAGAAGTTATGGTGTTGTATTTGTACCCCCATGAACATATATGCAATAGGCATCACCACACCAGGACTAAAACCCAAAATCTGACACAATGAATAGAAAGTGGCCAAGAAATGATTTGCAAAATAGTTTAATTTGAAAGGTTCCTGGTCACTGGGGTTGATATGAAATCGTGAACCTCCTGCCCTAGCTAGATGAGGTGGAAGCAACTTAGCTCTAAAAAGAGACTTCAAATTTGCATATTCCTGCTTCATTTCCTCAAGATTGATAGGAACCAAGTCTTCACTCGGTTCACTCAAGTCAAAAATCTGTAGGACCTCTTCTCTATTAACGCTCAACAGAACCTTTCCATCATTATCCCTGATTACCCATGTGACAGGGTCATATCTTGCAGCCACTACCCTAAGTAAGTCTATGTTAGGGAACACGTTTGGGACCACCAACTTTCCCAAATCATACATCCAGCTGTTTGAAAAGGGGTGAGGAAAATTCCTCTATCCATACAATAATCTAAACATTTCCAAGCCTCTGAGAGGAACCCTAGCATCAGAAATGTTAGAGCAATTATATACTAACCCTTCCACCAATATTTTCCCTCACATTAGAACCAATCCCTTCTTCCTATCATTCACTGACCAGGGAAATTGATCCAAGAAATCATCATACATGTTTCTTCTTAAATATTCAACTTGGCTAGAATGTTACTTTGGTGGTGTCATCTTGGACAAACTAGGGTCTTTTTAAAATTTCACACTTCAAATAGCTAGGACTAACCAGAGATAGGAAATTACATAACAAAACACTGCAATTTCTCACAAATATAATTAAACTATAGCCCTAAGACATTTATCAACAAGCTCAATGACAATTACAACAAATATTTTCCCAAATTCAAGTGCAGAATGATTGGGAAACACATAAATTAACTCATGGCTTTGTTTGTAGAAGTCCCAAATTATGGCTGTAGAGATTAACAACTTTGCTTTTGGCTCTGAAACTACTCCACAAAATACTTGAATGCTTTGTGATACAAATAAAACAAGAGAATTGATTTTATCTCAATCAAATCATGCCAGCAAATGTCTCATATGCCATTAAAGCTCAGCCGTGCTCTGCACGAATGGCTCCAACCATATTTGATGCAGATTTAAATTTTAGCCATTGATCCTTTAGTTAGATCAAATTATCGAATGGTCCTCTTCAAAACAAGCTGACACAATCACCAACATGGAAATAAGGGGCCCACCATACTATACATTGCCAAGGAAGTCCACGTGGCGGTCGCCCACGATATCACAATCAATAAATATCCTGCAACTTTGGATCACATGATGGTGGGAAACTGTAGATCTTGAGCATTTGTGATCTTGTTTCTTCAACACAATCGCTAGCCTTATTATTAACTGTCGAGCAGATTTTTATCAAGATTATAACATATCCGCTAATTTAAAACATGTGCACCTCAAGAACACTTTAGTAACCCGTCTTTTAATGTATTAAGGCTAAATTAATTTACAACAGTATTTCCTTCATTCCTTCAACTTCATCAGATGAGACACGTGGCGCCCTCCCATGATATTGCGATCAGTAAAAACCTTGCAACTTTTGATCACGCGATGGCGGGAAACCATTAAGATCTAATGACAATTGATCGACGGTCAACCAAAATTATCACCTTCGGCCTCACCAGATAGGACACGTGGCACTCTCTCGTGATATCGTGATCAACCAAAGCAATGTGGTGGGGTCATCGTGGGATGGCGGGGAGCAGCTGAGATCAAACGATAGTTGATCAACGGTTGCGCGAACTTCATCCTTCTGCAAAAAAAAACATTTATTAAAAGCACAAGGGGATATCACTAGGTAGATGGTAAACAACAACATAAGTTGTTTTTAAATGATGAAACACGGGGCCAACCAAGACTTAGGAAAATAAAACCTTGCAAAGGAAATAAAATAATAAAACAAAGGGACTCAGCCTAGATGGAACGATAGGACATAAGTCATTTTAAAACCCCTCAAAAAGTAACATCGAAATAGATCCCAACCAAG
>VDFB02196434.1:0-29256 GCA_007258455.2 Sequoia sempervirens | reverse complement strand
AAAACAAACTGAAATTCCCTCCTTCTTTAGTAATTCCTGAAAAAATTCCCTCATCATTTTCAAAAGAGTATTTTCATTAATCCTACTAGCACCTTCTTCATACAAAAGATTATCAAAGGCCTGAAAAACTTGTTGATGAGAATTTGAATGCTCCAGTCTCTCAGGACAGCATTCCAAGTCAAATGTTTCTTGTATGAGATCAAGCTCATCAAGAATTTTTTGAATCTCTTCAACTCTCCCTTTGTTTTCTTGTTCCCATGAACATTGAATAGCAGAAATCTGATTCTCAACTTCAATTAAAGTCTCATGCACTTCCTGCAACTTGGTTCTAGTAAGCTCGTTCCACTCCAATGCCTTGTCAGCAATTTTGGCCACTTTGTCTTTATCACGAATAATGTGCAAAAGACTTGATTTGATTTCCTCCAAGGCAACCTTAATAGACTTCATATCAGTAATGGAAATGCAACATACATCTACTCCTCTTGGCACATCATAAATTAAATTTTCTACATGCCGATGAATTCCATCAAGCTTTGACAGAACTTGAATTCCCTTTTCAACAATTTGTGAACTTGAACTGCAATCTTCATATGCTAGCTAAGGTGATGTAGTGCAGCTTTGATGAATAAAGATTTCAAAAATCATTTGAGTTGTACTCCTCAACTTGTCACGCATGTGGACACTCTTCATCATCCCATCCATAGTGCCTTCCAATTCCTTAGCTTTCTACCTTAGCTTGGCTTCAAGTGAAGAGAAATCTGCCTTATAACTACTGGTAGCTTCACCTTCCATATTGTCTTTGACGCATGATTCAAGGGAGTCAGTCAAATCAGCTTTTAAGTGGGAAGAGATTTCAGCTTCCTCTTCTTCTAACCGAACTTCTCTTTCTTTTGGATCTGCACTTATGGCTTTTTCATGCATCTCCATGTCAACTCTTGTTTCCAAAAGTTCTTCCCTTGAATCTTCAACTTGAGACATGTTGACTCACTGTTCTCCTCTGTAGAGAACATGAGTACCTCACTGGTCTTCAAGGCTTCAACTGTCACATTACATTCATGTGTTTTGGGAGCTGTTGTGGACATATTGCATTCTTCTGTAGAATGCAAGGACAAATGCAAATCTGTAGATACCTCCTGAACATTTGCTATGAATTCAAAGGGTTTCCAACTTTCATTCCCCTCTTCAACATCAAAAATCTCCTCTTTGTTCTCAACAGTCTTCATCAAAAGAGGTTTCAACTTTTCTTCACATTGACTGAAAATTTCATTGACTAACATATCAGCAGTGGGAGAAATCTACTCTTCACATTCATAAGCACCCATGAGAAGAGATTGGACGCTTTCTAGAAGATTATCAGCTTCTTTGATGGTAAGAATTAGAATATTCATGACAGTTGCAAGCACCCCCTCTTCTTGCTCACTCCATGTCGAGGGGAAGAGATAATTAAACAAACAATAAATCTAATTTTCCATCTCCAATTCTATCAGAAGGATGCAAGCACTAACTTCTGAAAATGTCTTTAATACAGCAACCCTTCTTGAAAACAAATTACTTCTAGTTTCATCCAAATCTTGAAAACTCTCCACTATCATATTTAAAATGATCTTCATGGTTTCATCATCATAGGGCAACTGGGGTACCTCAATTCTTATCACTTCCATGAAGCAAGAAGAAATCAGCAGCTTGGTTTCTTCATCAGGATGCCTCAACCAATAGGGTTGATTCAAAGAGTTCATTGCAGGTGCTAACGCCAACTACATTTTCTCGGAAGGTGATTGCTTCACCTGTCTCAAACATTGTTCCAACAAATGAAGAATGTTCTCTTCATCTTCCCTTGACTGAAATTCTTTTTCAAGTCCTTTTCTAGCCTTATAAAGTGGCTCTGCCAGGTTCATCTCTTTATTATTAGCCATGCCTAACTGCCAACTTCTAAACTGAACTAAAATCTGCCCACAGGTTTAGTAACTGTTGATTTTATGCATGGTAGTCAACACACATGCGCAAAGAATTATCTTTCTTCTTCACAAGAACTACTGCTGCAGGAAAAAGAGTTTCTTGGTTCCTCAAAGCCTCTGAAAAAGTATCAATATCAGGCCACTGATACTGAACTCTATTCTGACCTCTGGTGTAGAATTTGATTCCTCTGTCACTCATCTGTCAATTGACTCTGTCTTTCTCAAAGGATGGCAAGATCTTGGCTCTAATACCACTGAAATAACCCCCTTATAATTTTTTCAAATTTTTGCAACAACTTCAACAATTTCACCTGTCAGTGTTAGCAAAACCAAAACCAGCACTGGAAATGTAACCCTACACCAAGAATGTACACCAAGATCCCAATGACAAGCAAGGTGTGAGCATATGGCGTCGGGGATCGTTAGCTTGTAAACTGGAATGCTGGAAAATTACAATGCAACTCGACCACTTATTCAGCGGGAGTGATTTGACGGCTCAACTGATCAGCGTGATGAAGAATGCAAGTACATGGAAAGTAAAGTAATGGGCGACTTGCTGACCCCTTCCGCTTGTTCAGTGAACAATACAGAAAGTAAAGACAGTGAGGCCTATCTCTTCTACCAATGGTGGGAATGATAGAATATGCAAGAAAGTAAATAAGGCAGCAAGGCCAACCTTCTTCCACTAATAGTGGGAATACAATAGAAGTTTTGCAGAAATATAAAGAGTTGATCAGTACTATTGAAACAGCTTTACAATATGAAATGAAATCTGCTATGAACCAAATATTAGAGCTGTCCAAGAAGCTGCAAATGATACTAATTTCTAAATGTCCTCCAAACTCCATATGACCTCCAGCAATGAAATCAAGCCCAAAACCAGAACTTCTATAAATCTGATATATCAGACCAGCAAACAACAAACTCAGACCAGCAAATAAAGACACACCAAAATACTTGTTTCTCATTCAAAACTCATTCAATACACTCCAAACTGAAGCAACAACTCCCTAATGACATGGCGACCAGCTTCAAAGCACAAACAATACCAAAAACAGCCATATATGAAGGGCACGATTTCCAAGGTATGCTTATAGAGAAAGTACGGCCCAAGAAGGAAGGGCGACTTCTCTAGAAAATCCCATACTTCAAAATAAAATCAGATAATTAGCATGAAGGGGCGCCCAAAGCTTGGAAATAGAATGCATCAATACCCACAAGCAAAAGAAAATCACACAATGAACTATGTTCGAAAATCTCTTTCAGCCATGTATGAACCAGCAAACAGAAAACTGATCAAATCACCAATATCTTCAACTTTAATGCCCAATATGCACTTTTGAATGAAGCACACTCTCAACTGTCCATCTACGGAACCATAGTTTCAAGCCCGAAGAATGGTGTAAATGCTAAGCTCCCCCTTAGCCAGGTTCGGAAATCAATCCAGCAGCATTTCGATAAGGTAAACAATAGATGCCAAATGAGTGAGCAAAGGCCTCCTTTTACAGACTCTGAGGTGACTCTCCAGCTCCTTTTAGAAAGTGGGCCCAAAATGCCAGGAGATTATTTTAATTTTTGACTACACATTTTCCCTCCTTCCTTATGGTGTCCAAAACAAGGGAGAAATAATAAACTTTTGAAATATTAATATTTGTCTTCCAAAGTGGCTTCCAAATCCCAAGATAAATATCAACCTTAGAAATGTTAAATGTTTTCATCTCACAAGGCGTCCACCCTCAAGGGCCCCATTTTAAAAGAACATAAAGTCATTGTGCTAGGCCAAGGGGTCAAAATCACAATATAATAATTAAATGACTTAAATAAATCATTTCTTCAAAAATGCACCTCAGAAAGCCAAGTCCAAAAATACTCAACTGCCTTGCTTGAAGTAGAAAGCTCACTGAACTGCTGCCAACCAGAAAATTGCTAAAAATAGAACTTACTCAAAATAGTAAATTATGAAAAGTTGTTCAATTTACTTTGCATGTTATATCATTGCGAAGCTCTCTAAAAACCCAGAAAGAATCCGCAATCCAAATAACTCCACCAGACATGCATCAGAAATTCAAACATGCAAACCTTCAAAAATGCTTCAGAACCCACTATAAAATAGGAAACCCTAATTTTACCTCTGACGAGCCTACGGGCTTCCAGAAATAGGCTATCAGTCACAGAAGAGCGTATGGCTAAAATGGGGACATTACATAGACCAACCTGCAATACATCTTAGATCCATGCATATAAAGCATTTAGTTACAAACAGGTATCATGGGCCTTGGAAACAAGTAGCACAAGGAGCTACATCATCAAATACATCTGTCACGATCAATCATTCACTTGCAGAGAAGGAAAAAGACTTGTGCCAGCAGAAAATCCTCCTGGATCATGTCAATAGTGCCTTAGGACAGATGAGGATATGGTCTACCATGACTACAAGTCATAATCATTTAGAAACTGGACCAACAAGGAGATATACGGTCATTTAATGCATTCAGTCACTTCATGCACCTCATGTAGGCCTGCAACAGTAATGGAGACATCTTCGAGCAGCAAAAAGCCTAAATGCATCGCAATCATCATGCAAATGTCAACTCACAATTCGCCTTGCCCATACATCAATAGTAAATGAAGCTATAGGTCGAGAGAAAGCTTGCATAGTCAGAATGATCCTGCTGCATACAGCCACATTATCACTTGCGGCCGCATTAATGCCTTTAGGAGTATCTCCAGGTATACTTGTGTTGCCAAGGGTCAGAAAATGGCACAGGAACTCATCAGTTTTGTATTGTTGGCAAGGAGAGTGAATAAAACCCACACAAACATGAATTAGGGAACAGCCCAAGACAACTGTGCAAGCACCAACCACCACCATGGAGATCTTCAATGCATCAAGGGAGACTTGGAGAATTTTTTCATGTAGGTTTTGAGGCCAGCCACCTGAGCATATGGTTGTTGTAACAATTGCTTCCTCTCCAAAGGCATGAAAACCCTAAACAATAACGCACAAGAATTGGTGAACAATGCATAGTAGGCAATTAAATCCTTTGAACCTCACAGAGACCAAGGCCATCAATTTAAAAGTCTTATCTACCTGTATGTATCATGGTGCAAAGAATGAAATGCACACTTGATACAACTAGTCGTTGCTAAAAAGTTTGCGTATGGAAGTAGGAATTGCCCATCCAATGATCAAGAACTTCAAACTATGTCAAGTCCACATCAATTGGACAACAAAGATGGTGATCACATAGATGACACATAGGACAAAGGGGTCCCACCCACCACCATGGAAACACTTGGCAACCATTGGTAGGTTGATTACAATCCATGGAGCCTATCACTACCAACAAGGCGACACATAGCAGGCCACAATTTGCATTCAAGTTCCTATGTGAGGAAGTCAAGCCCACCAAGAGGACTAAACATTCGAAACCTAGAAAGATGGATAAGGACCCCACAAATATTGTCACTATATGCCATGTGGCATTAAGCCTTTGGGCCATGAAGCATGCTATGTGGATCCATGTAGCCACCAAGAGTCCATGTGTCGATGTAGCACATGGTGCACAAAGTTGAGCGGCAAGTGGATGGGACTAGCTGCTACAAAGGCTTGTGAGTGCTGCAATAGTAAGAGGACGTGACCGCAAGCAATGACCAAGGGTCTATAGGTTTAACTTGAGCATGGTAGGTGAAATGGACAGGCAAGCTAAGTGGATTGAGCACTAAGTGCTAGGAAGCAACAATGAGCACAGGGAAACTGAGAACTTCAACAAGAAGGTAGTAGATGCAATGGAGGATTAGCAGTTGCAACTAACTACCAAGGCAATAAACAAAAGTGACAAAGGATTTGTGTGTGTGCTTTAAGTTATGCCATGATCAACCAATGGCAATCAACCCCAACATAGAAAAAGTGCTAAGGATGCTAAGCGTGGGTAGTCTAGTATGTATTCAGGTGGTAAACATAGTATGAATTTAGGCTTAGTAGGATTTAAAACATGAAGGACTGGGTTATGGCTTTGGCCACCATGAGAGATATATGAGTTCACACTAAAGACACTACCAAGCACAAAGAGAACCTCCAAGCCATAAGAGCACAAGCCTAAACATGGAGCCAATCATAGGATCACCACTACAGGCAAGGACACAAACTCAAGAAGCAAATTGGCCAACCTAATGATACTATTAGTTGGCAATTGCTAGGGTAACTAAAACAAATGCACCCATAAGGGAATAGAGACCGAGATATACAAGTATCGAGACCACCATTAAGACAACCTGCCCACATCCACACTAGCAAACAAAAATCATTAGTTGACCCTCTTAGACTGGTTATCACCACAAAGTAGATATGAGTATATGAAAAGATAAAAATATTCAAAAATTAAGGCGGGTGCCAACAAAAGGTAGATTTGGCAAGCATGCCACATCCAAAACCTACCAAGAGTTGACTAGTAGAGGGTCATGAGTGGACCATAAAGGAGCAATGTAAGATTGTTGTAAGATTGGTGGCTATACAACTAGGGTCTTACATGATATTGTACCCATGGATAGTTGTCATATCTTGCTAGGCCAACCATAGCAATATGATAATGAGGCAATATTTAATGGGAAGACTAATATTGTGCATGTCAAGAACAATGGGAAAAGGCATGTGTTGCTTCCGTTAAAGGACACAAAGGATCATTTAAACAAACATAATTTGCTTCCTAAAGAGCAAAGGACCCATGTGATTGAAATTCAAGATAAGTCCAAGAGGTTCAAGTAATTGAAGAAATCGTAGACAAAAGAGAGTTAGTGAAAGAATGTCCTTTAGAAGGCATAAAGCTAGAATTTGCAGCATCAAAAGATAATGGGGAAGCATGGACAATAATGGAAATCACTTTGATGAGTCACATGATAAGGAAAAACCACAAGTGCAAAAAGACCAATGCCGCAAAGAGAGCAAATGAAAAGAAACAAAAGAAGCCTAGTAGAAGGAAGAATAATGAGCAAAGAGGGATGTTGGAGCATAATAGTTGTTGAAAAGGTGGCAAAATTAGGATCAAAAATCATTCAAATGCTAGATGATGACTTGAAGAAACAAATCAATAGTGAAGTGGAACTGATAAAGGAATAGTTTAAGACCATCATGTAGATTTAGTTGCAATGCAAGTTCATAAACCTAACAAAGAGGAATCCTTTAGCAAACTCATGAATGGAGTTGATGATAAGAAAATCATGTTTCAAAGAGCAGATATACAAATAGTATGGACTACAAATGTAGGAGAACAAACTATGAAGTGGCAATATAGAAGTAAGGAAAGACAAGAGTCATGTATAGGGATGAGTGGATGCAAGACAAAGGATTTATACAGCAAGACAAAGTGAAGAAGAATCAATTGAAGGAGGTGGTTGGGCTATGGTGAACAACAATCCAACTGAAGACTTAGGAAGAAGAGCATATTCTTATGAAGCACCTATATCAGGTGATAGGGCACATGTTGTTGAGGCATAAACCAAAAGAGTGGTTCTAGCACTCAATGATTATTTGTGAATACTAAGCTCACAAGTAATTAACTTCAGGTGTCTAATGCAGGAGCATCTCAAGGGTTGAACAACCTTGCATCATCCAAAATAAATTTTCCATTTTCCTTGTTCTGTCTTTGAGTTATGCAAGTTTTTGAAGTTCCAGTTAGACTTTTAGCTTGTAATTCTAGCAATTTGTGTTTGCCAACTGTTGAGGCTTGTTACCATATAAAGTTTTGATGGCTAGGAGAAGTTTGAAACCATTGTGGTACTATGTAGAGTGAACTCGTGATTAGGGAGCATCGTGCTAGTGCAACAAGTTTTGGAGATTCTGATACTTCATTATGAATTGAAGCAAGACCTAGACCTACTATGATGTTCTCCTTTAGCCTTCAGCAAGACAATTCTCTAGCATACAAGGATGTTGGGACCAATCCAATACCACTTTGGGAAACAAAGTATGGTGGCAACATTCAAGGAAGAAAACATAGCACCTAGCTAACCGATGAGAGGGATTAACTTGCCTATAATTAAGGTTGGATTTAATGTAACATGTCTTGTGCACAGGAGGTCATCTCTCTTCATTGGGATTATCTAGCAGGTATTCTAAAAGCCGTCTATTAATATATATATGTAAAGTTGGTAACCTAGGGGAGGAAAAATTGATTGAAGATCTCTACCCTAGGTAGTATGAAAAGAAAGATTGAGCCGTGAGGTAGATACTACAAGCTAAAGTTGCTCTATAGCTAGTTTGTAGGTGGCGATAGATAGTTAGAAGGTTTGGAGCTAGATTTGTAACCCTGAGAGGCAATGTTGTAATGTAAAACTTCAATTATGAATGAAAGCATGTCATTTTCAACTCCATTTTTTGTCGCAAGATTGTCCATATATTATGTGTTTGCATAGTGTGAATGGAGGCAATGTATGTGAGGTTGTGGGTTTGGATATCCCTTAACTAGTTCCTTCATCCCCAACTACATCAAATTGTTAAACCCTAAATCTTAAACTAACTACAAATAGTCGCCAAAAGGTAGGAACCTTTGAGTAATCATAGATCTGACAAAAAGAAAAGAGATATATCATGATAGGAGACCTAATCGCCCCTATTTTAGGAAATTCATAATGTTCTTTGGGCTCCAAATCTTCTAATTTTCTTTATACTCGAAGCTGAAATTATAATTAATTTCTAAATCCAGTCTCTTGCATCTATAAAAATGTCTTTTTCCAAAAATGAAGTTTACTTTTTAACTCATTTTTTTAAAGCATGGATAGATGTCTGTTTATTCACTGGTTTATATCATGATGGCTACTAGTGTGCCTTAAATTGTCGATCCAGGCAATCTCAGGCTGGCAGTTGTTGGAGAAAGGAAAAGAAGAGTAGCAAGGAAATCCATTGTGTTGCAGGAGGGTGATGCCTTGTCCTCGTCACACAAGCAAATCCACACAATTGTCACTAGCCTTAGCACATCTTTTAATATAGATATAACTCCTTTAATATTAGTTGCTGCATATCTGAAATATTTGCAAAGTGCTTGCTAGATGACCAAATAATTGTACTAGGAAAAACCAAGGCTTGCACGTATTTTGTATTGTGTGCTATTTCTATCCATAGTTCTTCCTGTCATGCATAGAGAAAGTATTTTTTGGGAGCGATAAGACTTAGATGTAAATTGACATATTTATAGGACCATTTCTTGTCCTACAAGGGTTCAGCGATGCTACAAAAAAAGCTAACCTGCCCATAGAGTTACAAAATAGGGGTGGATCCTTCTGTGAGTCACTAATTGCTATTGAATGGCAAACAACTTAAATCAATAACCATTTTGAATGTTTGTTCTGGTTATAACTCTTCCCCTGTTGGATAATTTAGCAAACATACCAGAAGAAATGTCATTTATCCATATTAATATATCCCAGGAGTACATTGCATTCATTGTTTGATTTATAGAATTAGATATCAACTATTGTCCTTCTCAATAATGGATATTTTTTAATATTGCAAATTTAGAATACAGGTACAATTGCTTTAGGATATATCTCCAGGTTCAAAGGACAGAATAATCGACAAAGATTTTACATGACGATCATCAGAACTGATCACCAAACCATCCATTCAAGTATGCTTCTCCAGGTATGGTACACTAATCCTGTGACATTTATGCTCTAACTAGACTATCTATTTATAAATTCAAACCTTCTGATGGCAATTCTCTAGATTTCTATGGAAAGTGTGCATGGCACCATAAAATGTATTCCACCATGTCAGACACTGCCCAGTTGTCATCTCAAACCTCTGTTTGTTTCTCAGGTGTTCTCATTCCTGTTTACATGTTCTTTTTGTGTTACACTGTCATATACAAGGACCATGTTTTGTTGACTTCTATATAACTCTAACAGTTCTTCAATTTCAGTTTCCATCTTTCTTGTGTTTATCTAGTTTACTTGATTAAACTTGTAAACCTCCTTCTCTGAGTTGCGGGTATGTGTATGAAAATGTCTTTGTAGACAAAGAGAAACAAATCCATAAAAATTGTTCTCCAATTTAAGGAAAATGACTATATAACTATATGTGTACAAGGGTTCCCAAACAATAATCAAAGAAATAATTATATAAATATCACTGGTGGATAAGAAAATAGTTATGAAATCCAACAGAGACCGTACTGCTTGTCCTCATCCTATGTTTCAAGAACTGGACATCTTAATAAAGGATGCCATATTGCACATCTGCAACCTAAACACAATTAAATATGTCAATATAATTTGTAATATGTAATATATCTCAACTTAGTAATTAAAGTCAGGTATACTTTAATGGTTGATATTTCAAGTCACCATGAAGCGATGAAGTAAAATTATTATGCCAAGATCCATGGAAAATCACCTGTGTGATGCCTCAAAATGTACCTGTAGGCTGTATCAACCTTAATCATGATTTCATAGTATTTTCAACAGACCACTACACTCCTTGGCCTAGAGGCCAACTATTGGCTTCTAATCAACAGTTCAATTTATTTAGTCCCTTGTCAGAAAGCAATCTGTTTGTCCAGAGCCATTGATCTGAAGCCAATGATTGGCCTTGAGGATGGGGAATAGTGGTGGCCTTTTCAACATATTTGTCCTTATAAATCCTTTCAGAAAATAATCTAAATCAAGGGTGTGGCCACTGAGTGCTTGTCAGCTAGAGGTCAACAGTTTGAATCCCACATCCCCAAGGGGTCTCCTCGCTCCATCTGGACTTTATGGAGAAGAGGCAGGTTTATAGTGGCTGCTAACCAGAATCAAGAAACTAGTAAAACCTGAGATACTGTTGGATGAAGCAATGAAGGTGCTACCAGAGTCAAACCTGACCTAGATGGTGATAATGAAGGATTGTACCCAAATTAACAAAAATAAAAATAATAATAATCTAAATCGACCATTGGTAATTACGTTGGAATTGAACTAGACACTGGCAGGAATCAAGCCCTGCTGCCAGGACATCCATTCATACTGACTTGCAACAATGTTACTAAATAATTTCCAGTATCTGGAATAAACAAAACATAAACCTTCCACCTATCAGGCACAGGCAGGTTCAAGATTAAGGAAAGGATGCAGGGATATTCTCTGGTAGAGGTTAGGCACAGGTCATCAACGATCATAGGATATTGATGACTTCAGCTTAGGCTCCTCTATTTGTTCCAAAATCTCCCATCAAGAGAACAGGGAACGACTCTCCAAATCAGATACCAAATTACAATATAACAACAGATTGCATGCACTTTTAACAGATACAACGACAAAATTCACAGAAATATTAAAAAAAAACCCTAGCAAGCAAACCCCAACAACATAAAGAATGTTTAAACAAGTAAAGCAAACCTCGTTGAAGTAGATCAGAGCCAAAGCTAATCCAAGTGAAACCCGCATATTGCCTACGCCGCTTCACCCTCGCACTCCTCTTGCACTTGGGCACTCTAATTTGCTGCAATGTGGAGCTCCGCATCATTGGTTTCTGCGGTTAAATTTCAATTGGGCGTCCAATTAAAAAGATAATTTTATGCCGAAACTCCAATTATGCCATTAACGGCACTCTAATTACAATGTAGGTTAAATTCATGGACATTGACGACAGGAAAACAAATATGGTGGTGCAAATCAAAGTAAAAAAAAAATATAGTCTTGCTCTAAAATGCATGCCTGATAATAAGCATCCAAGTTTCGTGAGCTATTCACATCTGCAGAGGATAACTCTGTGAAGCCTCGCAGAATGTGCAGAGAGAAGAAAAGAAATTAGTCTGAGAATAAAGTCTCAGATGGAAGATGTATATGACGACAATTTTTCCCCGGACCTGCCTAAAGACGAAACCGCTCTCGTACCATCAGTGTCTGACGTGGCATCGTGGTTCCGAACTCCAATCGTCCTATGTGGTTGCTTCCGTGGCGCCATTAAACGGGACATGGATATTACTGCAGGCTTGAAATGATCTTTTGTTCAAGATCTGCTACCAAGTCATCGATTATCCCATTGGATAGTCACGGAGGAAATTGTCTAACTTAACGGTTTCATGGAGGGGAGCATTCAAAAAATTATACATCAAATATGAAGTACAAATATTTATAGTATTATCAGCTAAGTACTTTCTATTTATATTTCTATTAATTACTTTATGCAGTCTATAATTAACAAAATTATAAATATTTATATCTATCTGTTATTTAATAATATTTTAGTATTATTATAAATTTTAAAAATAGATTTTGATAATTTTGTGTAAAAAAAAATTTAGAAAATATTTATTAATTTATTAATATGAAGAAATCATGTTATAATTTGTTGTGTGAAAGAATATGAGAGTGATAATATTTTTTACACAATTAAAATTATAAGGATAGAATTAGGAAAAAATCAAGAATATAATTTATAAACTATCTAATTGATGTGTGTTTTTTTATTGAACCACATTCCTAATTACATAAGACATAAAAATATGTATCTATTGAAGGCAATACATAAATTATTCATAATATAAATTGTGATTATAATTGATCGTAGATGAATAGCATTTACATTTAAATGTTTTTTTTGTACTTGTTAAGTTGTTTACATGTCAAAAATCTTTCTCATAGATCTCTTGATGTATTATTCAAATATATTTAATGTGTTTAATGTCAAGAATGACATGAGGGAATCTACCTCAAAAAAATAATTCAAACATCAATGAATGGATCATATAAAAAGTTGAATTTAAGTGACAAAATTGACAAATATAATGTTCATCTTGTTGAAGCCACATAAAATATGTCATATTAACACCTTGGTAAGAACACAATATGAATTGGATGTTATAAAGAAAAATATTCAAATATAAAATACATGAATAATTTGTAATGGTGCAAAATTTGATTTAAAAAATTAGAGAGAAAATTTTGTTTTTTATTGAATTAAGAAAATAAAATTATAAAATCATGATGACAAGTAGCCTAATAGACACAATCTATAAAGGACAATGATAAGGAATAACAACCAATAACAATAATATATGGACAAATGAGAGAAAGATAAAAGTTTAATCTATGAACTTGAATAAAAAAAACTAAAAAATATGCTAAGAAAATGCATATTATGTACAAACTAACGAATTTTGTCTTTGTCCTTAAAACCTAATAGCTTTAAGCAATATGGTATAGAAAAGAATTTGTAAGGTAATAGTAAAGGTTATTGCTAATATAGACTCTGAAAATCTATTACGCATAACAACCATATTAAATGTTGACCCTTCCCACAAAGGAAACAAATAAACCAACCATATCATATCATGCAGTGGACATATATATAGTTCCAAACTTTAAGTTAGTCTTAGGCAACGAAAGTTTCCTCTACAAACTTAGAGACCTGTATATCTATATAGTAGCTTGCATGACATTTGATTGTAAATTTAATGTCTCTGCATATGTTATAATTTCTTGTCCATAAATCCCTGCACAAATGTTGGTGAGAAAGAGGAGGTTTAAAGCACCATTGGGGTAGCAAGGTAGACTACTCTACCCTACTCTTGTTTGTATATATATATAGATGAAATTGAGTAAATAATTTCAAGTTGCTTGTGCATAGATTGTTGTTTCTTGTATAAATTGTGTCTTGGTATTCTTTTATTTGTTGTCAATATCATTTTGATGTCCTACTTAGAAGAAGGTCTCCAAAGATATCAACATATCTTAGTATCTATTTTGTGTTAATAAGCCTTACATCCTCATCCCAAAAACCTTGTGCATTAAAAATATGGACCAATATATAGGATCTTTTCTTTATCCAACAAATTATATAAAAAGTTGCAAACTAATATCATGCATGCTCAAATGGATTCTCTCAAAGTCTATGATAAACAATATAATTTTTCATGTTAGACAAATGCCAAACAATGTCATTATTGCTAAAGAATGAAAACAACTCCATCCTATATTTTCTAATATACATATTAGAAGAAGAAATATAATTGTGGGATGCAAAATTTATACTAAAACATGAATATTATATTCAAATGGACACTCAAACTAAATCAAACCAAAACACCTTTGATTAGGCAAAAGGGCCATAAACATAATAAAGAACAAACAAATATCTCACTCCTCCTACAAATCATATAGTCTGATTGTTCATCCCAATATCAGATCAAAGTATCCCCACATAGCAAAAATTCAGTACCCCCCTTTACAATAGATCAAAAAACCAATCAGCATCCATACCCCCTAGTCGAGCCCTTTACAAAATATCACAGTTTGCCTCAGCTGAGTGAAACCAAAAGAGGTCCTTCATATGTATTGTATCAAAAATAAATTAGCTACACCATATATATATTAAAAGATGTACAAGTATAATTCATTGAACATGTATATAAACAACTATTACTAAACAAAAGGATATGCAAAAGAAGATTATCCATAGAATGTTCTAGTATGCCCCATGATCACCACTCAAGACCACCAATGCTTGTGTAGCAGATAGTCCCTCTCTTGAAGGCCTATCATCATGTCTCTTGTTCTTAGCTTTCTTATTATGTCCCTCTGCAAGATCTTGACAAAATGCATGAAGAGCCCTCATGAATACATCTACACCTAGATGTCCCTCTGGCCATAAGTGCCCATATCTCACTTCCATTATGCCAATGGTAACCTACCTATTTTCCAAATAGCTCCAAAACTTGTCTTTTGAAAGAGCCACAGTGATATATACCTACATAGCAATGTTGTAAAATGAGTCTCCTAGAAGACCCAGTAAGCAATCTCTTTCTTCCCTAAAAGTTATCTTCATTCCTTGTTTTCCAAATAAGCCATAGAATATTAGAAGACAAGCACAACCAAAATAGCTTAGCAGTTTTCCCCATCTTTGTATTATGATTAAACAAAATTTGTTCAAGCAGTAATTGCCCATTGGTTGCCCATATATCTTGCTCATCACATAATATTTTCCAAATTTCTTTTGCAAATATGCATTCAAAGAAGATATGGTTAATTGATTCTAGAACTCTACATAAATTGCACGTTGTCATGTCATCAGTTTTGCATTTAAAGGAAAGTTTTTGTAAAATGAGGAGCCATCTAAAACATGCTTGTGTAGCTTCAATCTGTCTAACCTAGTTATTTTGAAAAACTTTTTGTCATTGAGTTATGTCCCACTGTAATTTCTAGGTTTGATTCAAGTGATCAGTCAAATCAATGTGTCTTGTTAGCATATTATATAGTTCTTTCACCATATTCTTTTTTATGTTAGAGCCATTTCTCCATTAAAAATCTTTAAAATGATCAGAATTATTCTTGGTTTTCACAAGGAAGTTTATCCAAATACAAGCCTCTCTAAGGATTGTATAAGTTCTCCAATTAGAGGGGGGTAAGTTAAATTCAACATTCAATTCATTTCATCCCTTCAATTTTCCATCTTTCAATATATCATTGAAATGCCTAATGCCTTTGACTACCCACCTTTTTGCAGAGCGGCCTTGGATTAGTGCCAAGGGTTTCCCTTGGTGCTTCAAATTCCACCAAATAGACCTGTGAGACTAAATAGTCCCAAAGTCCCCATCGATGAACTGGTGATTATCTAGATGCTTTTTCATCACTTCCCAAGCCTTCCAGATTGTCCTAAAAGCATTGGACCCTGCAGGTAACATAACCTCCTGACTACTAAGAATATCACTGATAGGCAAGGATTTCCAAGCCTTTGCACATTTAGGGACAGCTCTAAGAATATTCTTTTGGACCAGGATTTTCCAAGGTTCCTCCCCTTCCAAAGCTCCTAAGACCCACTTTGATGCTAGGGCAATGCCCTGTAGCTTTAAATCTTTTAGCCCCAAACCTCCTTTAGACTTTTCAATGGTGCACCATTCCCAGTTGACTGCATGCCTCTTTCTCTTCCCTTTCCCATCTGACTAGAGAAAATCCCTTATTCTTTTTTGAATTTCATTAATTTGATATGAGTTAAAGAACCACACAAAAGAAAAATAAATGTTGTATGAAGAGAGAATCTTCTGACATATTTATATCTGCCCAGCAAAAGAAAGAAATTGCCTATTCCACTTGGAGATTTTCCTTTCAATTTTATCCTAAATCTAAAGCCACGTCTACTTCAAATCTGGTTCCATAGCAAAGGGGATCCCAAGATATCTTACTAGTTTATGAGGGCCACCCCATTGAAGCCCATACTTACTAATCCAATTTGGGGGTTTATCCTTCCAACCCAGCAACCAAGACTTAGAGGGGGTAAGCTTTGCACCCAAGGCCAAACAGAAGATTTCCAGTTTCCTCATCATATTTTCAAAGTTCCTTTCTTCCATCAATAATAGAATGGAGGTATCATCAGCAAATTGGAGATTGAGAAGTTCATTTTCATCTAGCAGCCTAACTCCTCTTACTCTTGGAACTAGAGTATTCTCCCTTAGAAGATAATGTAGAGCATTAGAGGCAATGAAAAAAAGTGTCGGGGCAAGGGGGAAACCTTTCCTTATAGATCTCTCAAGAGGGATCTCCTAAGTGGGAACACCATTAACCTCAACCTGAGCAAAGGCATCTTGGAAGAGTGTTCTAACCATTTGACAAAAGGCTTCCAGCATCAAAAATAAAAAATCCCATTCAATCCTGTCATAGGCCTTTTCAAAGTCCAAAAGCATCATTGTTGCATTCTAATTTGTTATTCTTGCCCAATCCAAGGCTTCCCAACTGGTGATCAAATTATCAAGAATGTACCTTCCCTTTATAAAGCTTGTATGTGTGGAATTTATCATTGAAGGAAGAATTAGGGCTACCCTGTCGGCCAAAATCTTGGCCAGGATCTTGTAGGAGACATTTAAAATAGTAATGGGCCTCCAATTTTTTATCAAAGATCTATCACCTTCTTTTGGAATCAGTTTGATCACACCTTTATTAATTTTGCTACCAAGAGAACCCTTCTCAAAGGCTTCCTTGTACACTAGAAGAAGATCATCACAAACCCATTTTATAAAATTTTCATAGAATTCAACTGGAAGTCCATCAACCCCCGAGGATTTATCATGCTTAAGGGAGAGAATAAAATTTTTAATTTCCTCTTGGGTTACCTCTTTCCCCAACTCCTTTGCCATATCATCACTTATTTTCTTTGGGATGAGTCTCTTAATATGCTCCCTAGCTTGTTTGTTATCTCCCATTTCCTTTTTTGAGGAGAATAGACCTTTGTAGAATTGGAAGAAATGGCTCCTTATCTCTTCTTGATTGGTCATCGGGGACCCATCCACAGAGATGAAATCTATCTATTCTCTGGCCTGTTTTTCTTTAATATATCTGAAGAAGAACTTGGTGCCTTTATCCCCATTTTCCAACTAGTTCATCTTAGCTCTTACCTTAAGCCCTTTAATTCTGGTATTCTAGAGTCTCCTAAGTGAATCCTTGGCCATAGCCAGTTTATTTGCAAGGGATTCATCTATGGGATTGGATTGCAACTCAGTTTCAGCTTGGAGAAGTTTGTCTTGGAGCAGGACCTCCTTTCTTCAATTGTCTTTAGCCTTTTTCTTCCCAATTGTCTGGAAAATAATTTTCCACCCTTCTGTGTTCATTGACCATCTATCAATGGGAGATATAGATTTGAACATCCATTTATTAATTTATCTAAGACACAAAATAGCATTTCTACAATCCATATCATTCAGGAGACTAGTGTTAAGGCAGAAGCTATTACTGCAACCAACAACATTGGGTATGCCATCCCTCAAGTAGAATTTAGCCTTGATGGGATGATGATCTGAGAGAGTGAAGGGGAAAACTTCAACCTTGCAGCCATCTTTCACCAGAGAGGCCGAAAATAAATCCTTGCTGATATAGAATCTATCCAACCTACAGTAAATTCCTCTACCCCCTTTTTGAGAATTCCACCAAGTAAACCAAATTGCTTGAGTTTCTTTCTTCTGGCCTTCAATAGGGCTTTCAATCCTTATTCTAGATTTCATCCTCTGCCAATAGAACCTTTCATTTCCTTTCCAATCACAACCTGTCCCACCCCATTTATCCTCCTCCTTTTCCACAAAATTAAAGTCTCCTGCAATAATCTAGGGGATATCCTGTAGTGTGTAAAGCCAATTCCAAAGCATGATCCTTTCTCTATAGTCATTGGGGGCATAGACCGAGCATAGCCCAAAGTACCTTGCATCTTTCTTTATAATCACCCATACTGCCCTATTGCAAGGAGAGACTCCAGAGTTGATCACATGTTGGGCCCATTTGTTTGCAAGCAAGAGAGCAGCTCCCCCTTTGCCTTTATCATGATTAGTAATGTATTGTGAAGCATCTTTCCATATGACTCTTAGGCTTGTTTCAAGGGTGAAACCAATAGCTTTTACTTCTTGCAATAAGACAAATTATTTCTCCTTCTTATGAGCAAGGAATCTCCTTACCACATGCTTTCTATCAGGGGTTTCAAGTCCCCGGACATTCCAGGAAATATAATTAACCTCCATTAGTTTTGCTCATTGGGGGGAGGTCCTTTGTCACTCTAGAAATTGTCAAAACATTTAGGAAGCCTGGTTTTTGCTTCCACTCTTTTTGCATTAGGGGGGATGATCCCACTAAGCTTCTTTCTCTTATCCTTTTGAGGTTGGGTGGGATCTTTATTCGGTGTTGATTTACTAATATCTATGCCTTTCTTCTTCCTATACCTCTGAGTCTTCCTCACTACAACTTCCATGGGATTCTCCTCACCATCAGTGGCATCCTTAGTAGAAATCAAACCTATGTCATCTGCAGAGTCCATGCCTGATTGTGAAGCAAAACCATCAGAGCTCATGATTCCACCAATAAGGTTGGGAAGATTCTCCGACGTATTAGGAATCATAATTTCATGCACTTTCTCATTTCCCACTACAAAAGATATGGTTTTGTAAGTTATAGGGGTTCTTGATTTAATCCCCATGCCCTCATTAGGGAGGGAATCTATGCCAACATCACTTCTTTCAACAAATCCCTCTTTTCAGACTAAATCCAGGTCTTGGAGACCTTCCCTAGCTTCCAGAGTTTTATTTTCACCTCTAGAGGTTTGTGTTGCCTTCTTACTTTCATCATCCAGGAGGAAATCTTCAATATGAGGGTCCACCTCATTACTTTCTTTGAAGAATTTAGAATTAAAAGTATAAATTTCTTGATTTGGTTTAGTCTTAGTGCCATTAGATGCCTTATTTTGCATTAGTTTTAGAAGAGCCAACTGTTGCACATTCAATTTTGGATTACTTTCCGGCCTACCTGAATTCCTTAGATCTTCATGCACGGGTTCCTTATTCCCTTTTGGGTGGTCTTCATTTCCATTATTTTCTTCCTTTGAAATGTTTCCTAATTCATAGAAGAGAGAGGATAAATTTCCTTCTACAGTTGTTACTGCAACATCATTCTTTATCAATTCAGAGTTCTCTTCTTGTGAGGGGTTAATCCTTATTGTTTTATTGAAGTTAGGGTTTGAAAATATCTCATTAAGTTGTTGTGGGGTGGGGACAGAATGTGTCGAGTCACCAACATTTTTATTTTTGTTTTTTGCTCGACCCTCCATTTTAGAGGCCTGCTTATTATTCCTATTACTACCTTTATTAAGCCCACCAGAGGTGGGTTTGACATTTGCTATATTTCTTATTAGAGGGAAATTCCTTCTTATGTGGCCTTAATGCCTACCCAAATAACAAGCATTTAGCCCTCCCAAGCCTTCGATTTCACAACATACATTGCCAGTTTTTAACTGTATTTCAATAATCCCCGACAATTCTTTACCGGGAGAAAGGGAAACTAGAACCCGAGCATCAAAATGAGGGAGAGGGGTTTTTGTATCATCAATTTTTAGCACACTCCCATATGGTTCCAAAAAAAGCGGAACAAACTTCCATAACCGAGGTGGGACATGTTTGATAGTTAACCATCATGGGCTAGAGAGGGCTAAGACCTCCTCCTCCACAATCTTTGGATTCCAAGCCGAGGCTCGAAAAACCACCGTGCCCACATTCCAAAATTGCTTTTTAATTACCTCCAACTATGAATTATGGTTATTGAAAAAAAATAACATATAAACCCTTTTGAACCATGCAACAGTAATAAAATTGAAGCCCTAACTTTTTTTCCCACACATTATAGAACCATTCTTCCAAATATTTCCTCGCTGGAACCCTATTAGGGTCGACGACTGCAAAGAAAATGGTCATTTTTAATAGTCTATTGTCCTCCTCTATAATAGCCTCATCCAAAGCATTATTGGGAATCAAAATAGCTTTCAAGGGAGAATTTGGGGATTGCTTACCTTGTCTTTCTCTGCCATCTTCCCTGTCCTCATCGAGCCCTCTGAGCAAAAACTTGGCACCCACTGGCAATCTTCCTCTCTCACCCGCGACAATGTCATGAAAAAATTTAGGGGAGTCATGATTAATAGACAGGATGGAGGCATTAATACTTGAATCTCCCAGAGGATTCATATCCCCAACCATTAATTCCAAATCCTTCACAAAAAATGCACATGCAGCCTTGCTCAGGTCGGGCCGTCAACACGAGAGAATCATCCCACACAACACAGGCGAACAAGAAAGAAACAACACCTCAGTGAAAGCAGGACAATCCGTAAGAGAACATAAATGATTAGCAAATGTGGAGGAGGGTTGAGCCTCCTCCATGGAAGAGAGATCTCACACGCGTGCAGGACAAAGTTGCAAAGCACTTCAAACCCTCTTTTTCGCCTCCCGAAGGAATCCCCAAGTCTATAATTTTCATAAAAGGTCTATATATATATATATATTTGGTAGAATGTCAATTGATCAAATGTGAGAATTCTCAATTTAGCAACATGTACTTGGGTTTCTAAATTTATGCATTGTTGTCCTTAGAGAGGTAGTTTTATATACAGTTTCGGCCATGGACATGGATGGTTAGCATGAATTTCCATGTAAGGAAGGGATGAGAAGGATGTGAGTGGAGGGATGTGATTAAACCAAGTTGATGGAGGGATAGAGTTACCTTAACTTGTATAAGGAAAGGAAATGCAAGCAAGTGGAGACTTGAGGTGAATGTAAGTGGATAGAGGAGATAAAATCATAAGATGAGGGGTTGAGATTAACTTGTCTTGAATAGACAAATAGGATGCACAAATTTGGATGATTCAAATGACAAAAAATGGAGGAAAGAGCTTGTGTTGTGGTGGGTGGGCAAGATATTCTTAAATGAGAATAGAAGGTGGAGATGAAAAAGGTAATTTTTGGGTTCTAGTGGTGAGTGAATAAACATTTTTATTTATTATTAAAATATTTGAGAGAGAGAGATATGTGCATTATCCCAATTAATTAACTAGTAGAGGAAAGTTAGTATTAGTTAGTGAAATAGAATGTATTTAATTAATTACTAGTGAAAGAAAATTTGTTGAATTAATTAAGTAATTATCTAATTAATCAATAAAGCAAAATTAGCCTAGTTAATTAAATAAATAAAATTTATTTAATTAATTAGTGAATAGAAATTAATCTAATCAATTAAATAAATGCATACATTTATTTAGTAGAGAATATAAGGATGTTTATGGTTGGTTAAAATAAGGGAGTGAATTTTAAGTGTTTACATTTTGCTTCTCTTTGAGATGGCGTTGCAACTACAAGGAGTAATATCATTTCAAAGAGAAATTAAAATAGGCACTTAGTGGGACAAAGTTGGTGGCAAGATGTCCCAATTGGTTAAAGGAAATAAGGATGGAAAATAGGTTAGTGATGCCCCTTGGAGAGAGTAGGAAAGTTTATAAGACCTAGATCTATTCTCTCAAAAGGAGAACTAGGTCCCAGAGGGAAGAAAATGGAAGGGAGAGGTGAAAATGGAAGGAAATGCTATAAATGGTGGATGGGGGTGGATGGGCAAGGGTTGTAGCAAAAAAAAACCTTTACAAATAATGAGGGAAGAGCTTTAGAGTGGGAATGCTTGGGAGAGAAAATGGAGCAAGTACCCTTTTATAAGCATTGGAGAGAGTGAGTCAAGGAGAATGAACAATTATACAACACTAGACCCTCGATGGATTGTAGTAAAATTATTAATTTTACCTTTGTAAATAGTGAGTGAAGATATTTAGAGTTAAGAAGGCTTTGGAGTGAAAATGGAGCAAGTATCCTTCCACTACCATTGGAGAGAGTGAGTCAAGGAGAATGAACGACTATACAATGCTAAGACCTTAATGAGTAACATTTTGGTTTTTGAATTTATGACCATTTATAAGGGGTAAAAAGGATTCCATAACATAAATGGTTTAGGAAAACATGTCACATGGCATTTACACAAAAGGTTGAGGCATTTATATTATAAAACACAACACTTACAAGTTTAATATGTTTTATGCACATGAAATGCATACACACAAAGGTGAGGCATTTGTGTAGTAAGGTGTTTATGCCCCACTATAAAATATTTGTGAGAATGATGCAACATATGCACCCTAAGGTATGGCATTAGCATAGTTAGTAAGAAAACAAAGAATATTAATATGCATTTTGATGATTGTAAGAGCAATTATCAATGTTTATGACACAAGAGAGGTGCTCAAGCATTATGGAACTGATGAGGAAATTTAAAGAGGTAGAATTGGGGTTTGTTGGAGGTGGTTGGGTTGTATCATGAGCACATATAGCCATGTAAATAGAGCTAGCAAAGTGATGGAACTCAAAGACGAATACATTCTATCTTCTAATAGGGGAGATGATGGTGATGTTAGAGTATGTGTGGAGGATACTATGCATCCCAATCAAGGGGGATAGCATATACTTGCAAAATAAGAACTCATTGGCACTAATGGAGAGGCTATTGGGGAGGAGAAAGATGCCATTATAATGACCAACAATGGATTTGGTGGTAAATATGGCATATAATGCAAGAAGTTTTACCTAGAGACCCTAAATGTCAAAAAAGTTGTATCAAGATATACATTTGGTGGTGTATAAAGGTTGGTGTAGCATCACATCATCTGCAATACAACAAGTGTAGGCTCAGAATCACATTGTGGTGGGGAAGCTAGAGTGGTTTCAAGAGATTTGTAAGGCATAAAAGCCCTAATTTTTTGGATAGGAATTGCTATGAGGGAGCCAACAATAGTAGTTGAGGCATGCATGACACCATTATTGTGTATTAGATGAGTTACAACCACAATAAATTATATGGTGGTTGTATATAGGTATGGAGGTGTGGGTAGAGGATATATATTATCTAAGGTGTGTAGATCATGTGTGTTGTACCTCGTGGGGTGAAGAGAGTTCATCATAGAGAGGTATTAACTAGATAGGGCCTTGAGATATTTTGGTTAGTGATAAGATATTTATGTAGGGCCAAAGGTGTTTACTCAAGTACATAGGGAGATTCAAAAGTGGAGACCATAGATTGGATGGTGGTGATATATAGTTGGGAGGGGCTACAACTAGGATTTTGGTAGTATAGGTATCATCTGGTGGATGTAGAGTGGTAGTTGGATATGATACATGGTGGTATCAACTAAGTTCAATGAGGGTGATGTCACTAATAGGTTAAACATTAAGAGATATGATAATGTTTTTGAGGAGAGAGTGAGTATAGTGTAAACCATTAGGGAGGAAGGTAGTGGGAGCTATAATAATGGTAGTAATGTCAATGTTACCAAGGGATGGGGAGGAGATAGAATAGATGTGGAGACGTGATGTATAAACATAGGAGTGTTTCATGTTTCTTTTCTAAAAATTAGATAAAATGTTGCTTATTAAGGTTGATGGTAGAGTTTAAGAAGCAGAACCGATGTTTGACCCATACATAGGAGTTTTCAGAGGTCAAGGATTGGGGTTTTTGCTTGATGCATGCTAGAGAGTTTTTGGAGATCAAGGATCAAATTTGTTGCTTGATGCATGCCAAAGAGTTGCCAAAGATCAAGGATCAGGGTTGTTGCCTGATGCATGCCAAAGTGTTATCGAAGATAGGGGATCGAGGTTTCCTCCCAATGCATGTTAGAGAGTCATCAAGGATCAAGGTTCAGGTATATTGCTTGACCTATGCTGGAGCGAAAGAATAGAATGGACTTTACGATACAATGGGAATCAAGGGTCAAACTATCGCCTAATCCATGCCAAGTTAGAAGGAAGGAGAAACTTTGAACCTTTGTTGGGAAATTATATAAGGCCTATAAGGTCAACCTGTGATGTGGCGTGTAGAATTCAAATTTGGGCATTCACAACATTTTGGTTGGGTAGCATATAAATACTAAGAAATCATTTCAATTATCAATATCCATATTATTCTATTGTATCTTATGGGCACTTTATGTTTAATCAATATTTTGTGGATGAAAACACATAGGAGACTATGATCAGTGGATAAAAACCCACTGATTGTTGGAACCAAAGGACAAAACTGTATAATTATTAAGGGTATTCTCACTCATGGAATGATTTAGAGATTCAAGTTTGTAGTACAATTCAATATTTATGTGAGTGCATCATTTGTTGCAGATTTGTAATTATTGTAATGACTATCATAACAACCCTTTGGTTGTAGAGATCATATCATAATCAATATTAATTGTTGTTGGAGTTTGATTCATTATATACAAGTTCACATGTTGACTCCTTAGTTGATATATGTTATTTGAGTATAATTAATTATTTTTATTTGCATGTAGTTGGTTTAAGGCTATTGTTTATGTTTCAAATATAGTGAAAATTGTTGTTTATGTTTCAAATATGGTGAAAATTATTTTTTATGTTACAAATATGTTATTTTCATTAATTTTTTTGGAAGTGACACTACATTGGTATCAAAGCACATTTCCTATCACCCTGTGAATATGCGGTGATGTATGTTCATGCAAAAAAGTGATAGGGAAATCAGGTACTTGCGAAGGGAAAAGAGAAAAGAAGCAATTATGGGTAATAGATATGAGGAAGCCCACTTCAAGGAGGTCATTAGGATTAAAAACATAGAGTTTACTAGAGAATTTAAATCTACCCTAAAGGAGTCTATACAAGAGATGGGAAGGACTTCGAAAGAGATGAATCAAGAATGGTTTGTTGAGAAATCTACTCCAAATGGGGCTGAAGGAAGTAATTCAATGAATTCAATTAACCCAACCCAAAATACACTTAGAGCCAAATATATAGAGAGATATGAGAGAAAACTCATAGAAGAAGAGCAACCTATACGCCCATGACAAGAGGATAAAATGATAAAGTATCAAGCTAAATATAATAGTTTGGATCTAATCATTCATTATGACATGTCTTTTGTTGAGTATTATGAGATGAAGACAAGAAATGAGCATGAAAGGAGAAGGTATGAGGAGCATCCCTGTAGGGACATTCAACAACACTTGAGGAAGATCAATATACTCACATATGATGGATCAAGTGATTATTTAGCTAGGGTGTGGTTTCAGAAGTTAGATACATATTTCTCCTTGAACCCCATGTTCAAAGAAGAATCCATTAAGTTTGCCACTTTACATCTATAGAGTGTGGCTTATGAGTGATGGTACCATGGCATTATGACCCAAAGATATGGCTCAATCACTACCCTTGAGTATTTCAACCAAAGATTGATGGAGAGGTTTGACAAGAAGGATCTAGAGATTCACTTTAGGGAGTTAGCACAATTGAAGCAAGAGGGTAAAATTGAGCACTATGTAGGAAAATTTCAAAAGTTATCAATGATGGTTCCATATGAGACGGAAACAAGACTAATAGTTCTTTTTGTAGATGGTCTATCCGATTTACTCAAGGGTTCGATAAGAGCATTTGATCCATATTCCTTGCAAGAATCCATCAAAAGGTCCCTAAGTTTAGAGGATTCAATGATAAAAAAAATAAAATTTTCACCAAAAATGCACCACTAATATTGCATCAGAAGCCTCCTCATAAGAACCTCTCTCAACCTAAGGCATTACCTCCAAAACCAAGAAAAATGGAAGATGCAAAGAATGATATCAGGAAGAAGAATTTAGGTTTCTCTTGTAGAGATTCTTGGAATCGTAGGCATGGAAACTTGGGTAAAGGACAAATACACTACATTGAAGTACTTATATATCAAGCTTCAAAGTAAAAATATGAACTTGAGGTACTTGAATATTGTGTCAATCATATGATTGAAGGGATGGAACATGAAATCACAAGGGAGAATACACTTGTTGCTCTCTAAGAAGCCCCAAAATACCTTCACTTCAAGGTTTGTGGGGTGCTAGTAGGGCCAGGATGACTTTCCTCGCTGATGGTGTGGTCAACCCATAACTTTTTTGATGAAGGTTTGGTGATGAAAAAAGGCTTGAAGGTAGAAGAATTTGAAGGTTTAAACATCTCATCCAATTATGGATTCACCATTCCATGCAACAGAGTAATCAAGCAAATCAATATAACTCTTGGAGACCATAAGGTATGTGATAAATTTGATGTGGTTAGTTTGGGAGATATTGATATGGTTTTGGGTATATAATAGTTGCATTCTCTAAGGGAGTATTCACAAAAATACCAAACTATGGAATTTAAGTTCACAATAGATGGGAAGAATATTGTCCTTGGAGAGATCTCAAATGGAGTTGCATGGGTGCTAGCAACAAAGAGAATGGAGAGAATCTTCTATAGAGGCCAAGTAGCATGCAAAATAAATTGTTTGATTCTTCCCATGAATTTTTCATCAGGAAAGAAAGGAACTCATCATGTTGATATCCAAAAAATTCTAAACAAATATTATATAGTTTTCAATGGCATGTATTTAGGACTACCACTAGATAAAGGGTTTCAACATGCTATAGAGTTAGAACAAGGGACTAAAATTGTTATCACTACATTGTATCATCATCCAAGAGGGCATAAAGAGGAGATATAGAAAGCTATCAAAGAAATTATTGACATGGGATTCATAAGACCTAGTTTCAATCTATTTGCATCTTCAGTAGTTCTTGTGAAGGAGAAGGATGGCACTGTGAGTATGTGTATTGAATATAAAACCTTGAACAAGAAGACCATCAAGAATAGATATTTTATTCCAAGGATAGATCATCTCATATATGAATTGCATGAAGATTTTTACTTCTCCAAGATTGATATGATATAAGGATACCATCAAATCCACATGAAGGTCAAATATATTGAGATGACAACCTTTCGATGTTATTACAAATATTTTTGTTTTTGGTCACACCTTTTGGAATTCCTAATGCTTTAGCCACTTTTCAATCATGTATGAACCAGGTATTTAGTGAGCAACTCGATAAATTTGTATTGGTGTTCTTTGATGATATCTTGATATATAGTAGAACTTGGGAGGATCATTTGGAACATTTAGATGAAGTCTTGGGTTTTTGGAGAAGTAGTATTTCTTTGATAAGTTGTCCAAATGTGAGTTTGGTTTGGAAGAGATTTTGTGTCTAGGGCATGTCATAAGTGCCAAGGGTGTTTAGGTAGATTAGCAAAAGATCCAAGTGAATCTAGATTGGCCACCTCCCACTAATCTGACACAATTGAAAGGATTTTTTTGATTATGCTGCTATTGAATGAAATTATTTTCTCAATTTGTTGTTCCTTTGATTGATCTAAAAAATAAGGGAGCTTTTGAATGCTCAAAAAAAATTTGACAAGTTGTAGGAGGTAATGAGCTTGTTCTTTGTGCTTGTTATTATTGATTTTTCATTATCCTTTATCATTGAATGTGATGCATTTTGGGAAGGTATTGGAGCTTTCCTAACAAAAAAATGGAATCCATTTATATTTGAAAGCAAAAAATTAAGAAATTTAAAGAAGGGATATTCCATCTATGATAAGGAGATGTCTAAAATTATGCATGCACTACAGAAGTTTAGAAAACATTTAGTTTGTGGAAAATATATTGTGAAGATATATCATAATAGGTTGAAGTTCTTATTGGGTCAAAAAATTTTGAATTATCACCGACAAAAAAGGGTAAGCAAGTTGCAAGCTTATGATTTTGAAATATAGTACATGAAGAGCAAGAGGAATGTGGTAGTTGATGAACTTTATAGGAGGCCTAATTTATGCCCATTATCTATTCTCTCAGTTGTTTGGAAGGTTTCCATTATTGTTGAGTATGGAAAGAATAATTTTTTTGGTGACATCCTTTGGTATTGAAATATGACATGTATGTTGTTATGGAAGGGTTGATCCTCTAAAAAAATAGAATTTTCATGGTGCCCAAGTCTAAGATCAATGAGAAGATTTTGAAATCATTTCATGATTCTCCAACAACAAGACATCAAGGGTATTATAAGACATACACATAGATCCGTGAGAGGTTTTATTAGAAGGGTTTGAAGGATTATGTCCATAAGCTTATTATAAAATACATGACCTAGCAATGAAACAAGGGAGAATATTTTTTTCCAGTAGACCTACTTCAACCAATACAGATTCTCGAGCAAAAACGGGAGAGTTTATCCATGGACTTCATCACAGGTTTACTCGAGTACAATGTAAATAATTTATTTATGTCGTGATTGATTGATTGAAAAAGTATACACATTTTATTACTATTGCTTCATAATTCAAGGAACCTAAAGTAGCATATATATTTTTCAAAGAGATTTTCAAATTACATGGTTTTCCCAATATATTGTTAGTGATAGGTACAATAGACCACATGGATGAAGTGGTTGCACTTGGGTGAATATTTCTACAATACTTCACACCACATGTCCATTGGTTTCACTTTACAATGATCTATATGGTTATGATGCACTATCTTTCATTTATCTATTGCTTTATGATAATAGAGTACCAATAAAAGGTGATTCGATGGATCATAGTCAAGATATATTGAGGGCACTAAAGGATAACTTATAATAGGCACGAAATCAACAAAAAACTTATGCGAATAAAAAAATAGAAAGTTCCTTTGAAGCGGGAGACTTGGATTACCTAATATTGCAACCATATAAACAAACTTCTATTATGAAGAGTGGAGTTAAAAAGCTCAAACCTTAATACTATGGACCATAAAAAATTATGAAGTGGATTGTGAAGGGGTATACAATTTGGAGCTTCCAAAGAACAACAAGATTCATAATGTTTTATATGTGTCTTGTTTGAAGAAAGTTCTTGGTCAACACATTACACCCTTAGAGGAGTTGCCACCGGTAGATGATGAGGGTTAGTTGATTATGATCCCAAAAGAAGTGATGGATACTCACATATTAAACTTGAGGAACAAAAACATCATGAAGTATCCAATTAGGTGGAAAAAACCACTAGTTGAAGATACCACATGGGGAGGGTAGGAGATTCTCGAGTATCTTAATTTGCATTTCTTGCAAACAAGAAATCTTAGGAAGGGGAGG